>JAJHUR010108658.1:6878-19495 GCA_027495735.1 Lutjanus campechanus | reverse complement strand
GAGTGGTCCAAACTGTCAACATTATCCTGTTTGACTACATTTCAAATTATAATATAATTGTAGATTTCCATATAAAGCCTATCGTCTTCAGTTTGATGATGTATTATTACCTGCTGTCAGGTGCACTGGCCATGAAGTCTCTGTCCAGAGGAACATCCTCACTTATTCTGTCCTCTGTCTGACCCTCCGCTAACATTAACAGCACTCGCTTCTCCTGTTTCTTTGCTTTTCAGCAGGTCTTTTAATTCCTCTGCTGATGCTGTTCATAATGTCAGTATTTCCGTGAACGAACACTTCCGGAGCAGGAAGCGCAGTCTTATATAGTATTACTGGGGCATTAATTACGATAATTTACAAGTCTCATGCACGTGCAGTCACATACACACAGGCGGATCATTTACACAGTTATCTGAAGTTACTAGTGTTTGTTCAATCTGACGTGACGTGTTCATATGCACCCTCTCGTCTGTTTCATTTTCCTGACCGGACCTTATCCAGGAGAAGGCTTCTGTCCAAGCTGTAGCATGGCACATGGAGGTGCATCTGACTACATGCTCGAAAGATGTAGACCGCATTTGTTGATTTGCTGAACCCCACATCCTCATTTTTCACTGCCTCATGTTCCAGCAATAAAGCTGAAAAAACAAGAAAAGTACTGCCCATCCTTAATTTGTGATCCTGCTAACTCATCATGAGGGACTGAAGATTTTATAACCACACCACCACATAAATAATCTGAGAATGAGGAAGAACACGCAGTTTTATCAGTGTCGTCTGTTCCAGGACCAGCTTGGTCACAAATGAACCCACCTACCCAAGTAATCAGTGACCGTCCACAAAATGCTGAAGACGATGAGTCAGGAGGACGGACGGGACTCGCATCAGCGGTCAACAGTAGAAAACCGTGGTTGCAACATGAAGCTCCAATAATCTCACACATGCTCCAATAATCTCACGCGATGTGAAACGAGATGAAACTGTGAAACATAAATCACATGTTGTGGATACGAAAAATGTGAAAAATACATTCCTCTGCCCGGAGGTTTGATTTCAGCCATGAGGGGACACGACGAGGGGAAAAATGTTCTGTTAGGCCTTAATAAGTAAAAAATAAAAACACTGACTCAACTTCAGATTAGAATCACTGGACAGACACAGACTTGTTGTGAAATTCTTCCTCTAAACATTAAAACATGTCTTATTTGACCCAATGAGTCCCATTCATTTACAATTAGTTATGGTTAAAATCTGCTGAAGTTTGAATGGGGTTTTTTATTTCCAGCGAAAGCCAAATTACTCGTTCCTGTTTCACATGCTCATTCATGCCAAAGAACCATCAAAGAGTCAGATGCAACAAAAACACATGAAGTTTCCTTAAAAACACGGCAGGAGGAGTTTAGAACCGAGTGGAACCTCCAGTGATGGTGTGTTCTCCGAGAGCTGAAACTTCACCATCATCTTCATCACAACACGTTCATCTGCAGCCCAGATTCATTCAGAATTAAACAGCTGACAGCTGGCAACAGATGGTGAAGCACCTGCTGCAATGCAACCACGACTTTGTCAATAAATTATTTTTGTATGTGATAGTTAATAAGGCAAGTTTTCTTTATGATGCACAGAACAGTTTGATGAAACTGTAACTGAGCATCCTGGGTTCATCTCGTGGTATAAAACTTAATAAGAAAACAATAAACAGGAAGTACAAACTTCTCAATTTAAACAATTGTATTTATATTTAGAACATTACAGATTAAAAAAAGACCTTATTACAGATACATTTAGTAAAATGGGGATTATTAGCAGAATTACATTTCTAAAGTAAAGAATAATATCCTATCATGCACACACGGTTATCATGGCCTCTCAGGGAAAAAAATGCTTCACTGGGTGGAAATTTCACCATTTTTTGTGCTTAAATCAATAATCGCTCATTTGTTTTGAGTCATTTTTTAATTAAAAAAATCACAATTCTCTGATTTCAGTTCCTTAAATGTGAATATTTTCTGGTTTCTTTTCTCAGTGAACTGAATATCTTTATTTTCTCAATTAATCGTTTAGTTGTTCGGTCCATAAAATATCAGAAAATGATGTTGATTAAAATAATCATGGCTCTAAAAACACTATATTAGGCTAAACAATTTTACCATGTTTACATTGAGGTAACTCAAAAGTATCATAAAGTAATCAAGTTACATTACTTTAATATTACTGACAGTCTGCATGTCTCAGTGGAAGTCGTAGGTTCATGTTGTGTAACAGAACTGATTAAATCTCCTCCACTAACTGACCAGTGAATAAACACCATCATGTTCCAGTTTCTCGTGTTTATAATAAACCAGATTTCATGAAAATCAGATCAGAATAAAGAAGGTTACAGCTTAAGTCTGCATCTCGCTCATTTTCTCTCATTTTTTGAGCCAAGACAAAGACCAAAATGAATCCTCGTTTTTAATTTTAAAAGAAAGAAAAAAGGGTCTTTGGGGAAATATGAGAAATGTTTATTTTGACAGCAGCATCAGATTTCACTGAGTGGTTTAAATCCCATCTCACAGGTATCTGATTGGCTTCTGTGTTGTGATTGTCTCTTATTATGAAATAATTTCTGCTTGGATTTGATTCAAATGTTAATTCAGATGCTTTTTATCGTCTTTGTAAAACTCTGAAGCACTTTGTGACCCGTCTCTTCAGACCTGCAACAGAACAATAAAGTTTTACATACTTTCTTACTTGATGTGTCAAATAGAAAAATAATAGATATCCAGACTTTGTTAATCACAAACCAAACTCAGTTTGCTCTATAATGTAAATAAGGGACAGTTAAGTTACTGAAGTTCTGTTTACATTCATTTTGGGTGTCCTGATTCTCCAAATCCTCAGTTTGATGTGACTCAGTGATTTGATCAGATTTTTTGATTTAAACATTTTTTTGTTTGCACTGACAGCTGCACTGTTTAAGTCTTGATTTGTAAAGATCATCAGATCATTGATTCAGGCTAACTGCTCTTTACATTTTCAAATTCTTCTATAAAAAGATCTTTAAGTCTACATGGTATCAAGTGTGATATAACAGCTGGTTAGCTACACTGAGCCGTCTCTGATGTGTTGTTTTCTTCTTTGGACACGTGCCAGATGCCATAATAATCAATTAAATTATTGAAATTGAAAGCTCATTTCCATCAATTTTCTATTTAATATTGAAATTGTGATAATTGTGAATGAATTTCCTCATAAAACATTTTCACCATTTGCAGGACTGTTTATTATCTCAAACAAAATGGAAAACCAGCACAACGGCTGCATATGTAATGCAAATTATATTCTAAATATATCATATAAAACATAGTGCAACAAGATGTGACATAAATATCAATTCACATGTTCACTATATTTAGAATATATTCTCCATGTTACTTTGCTGTCAGACACCCTTTTCTGACTGGAAACTGAAGTTATATAAGTTATATAAGTCAAACACTCTCCCCAAAGCCACCAGACATTTTATACTGCAGAACACAGAAGTTACTGATATTCTGCTGCCTCAGTCTGTTAGTTTGTTTGTGTTACTGTGTGACTTTGGTTAATTGGAACTAAGCCCCACCTCCATACAGCAACTGTTCAGCTGTCCAATCTGTGCACGTTAGCATGACTGGCTAACTAATGCTAGCTTACTAGCTGCAGTAACTTTACCTCAAGCCAAACTTGTTGGATCCACTGCTTCTGCATTTGTTCTGTGGGGGTTTGAGGAGGAAGATGTGGGCTGATGCAGAATCAAAGTGGGTCGACGATGATGCATCTCTCTCTGGCTCACTGTCTCCGGTCTAAGCCGGGTTAGCTTATCTCTTATCTGAGATGAGGTGCTAAACTGAGATGAAAACTAGCGTTAGCTTCAGTCTTTTAGCATTAATGTTATATCATGTATACATCTGTTAGATAACTTTACATATTTACAACATTTTCTCGTTTTAAAGTGTCTGATGGAAACATTTAGAAGTCAGCTGAAGACAGACTTCTCGGCTAACTCAAGGAGTTCAAGCATTAGCATTAGCTCACATTAGTCAGCTACACTTTTGAAATCTGCCCGTGAGTGTCGTCATTTTAGCCGACAGAATCCACGGTCATCAGCTAGAAGCTGCTTTTGTTTACTTCACTGTGAAATCAAAGACGTCCATTATCACCGTAAACTGCACATGTGACAGGCTACAGTAAAAGAGGAGGGCGGTGCTTAGTGAAGGGTCGATTACACAAACTGATCAATCAAAGCATCAGTAGACCAGCAGCTCCTCCTTTCTGTACAGTGAAACTGAAGAGTTTGGTTGCTTTGGAGAGAGCAATATTTTCGTCAGCAATTTCCCGTTAGGAAAGTCTGTCTGACACCAAGGTAAAGTAATGAAATTATTCTATATCTAGCGTGCACTTTATTAAAATACATTTTGCTGCTCGTCCACAGCAGTACATTGCTTAGCTTCCAACATCTGCTGTTTCTCCAAACTGGGACACTTCAAATAGACCAAATTATCCCTAAAATGAACTATATATCTGTATACTATAAAGAACTGAAATATCTGTTGGAGCAGTGAAAAACAGGATATTCTTTGTACGTGTTGGAAACTCATTGACTTCTTGTGCTGCAGAGAGAGACAGAAAAGAAGAGAAACAGAGAGAAATTTCTGTGGCAACTGATGGAACAGGAACTCATTTCATCTTACTCTTAAAACCAAAGAATGCTGGTGTGAGCCTCTGTTTTGAATTGTTCCGCTTGTGTTTTCATTGGAACCAAATGCCTGTGTTTTGTTTGGGTAAAAGTCAAGGGGTCATATTCAGTAGGAATCAACAACAGAGAAGGTTTTGAAACCACGGACGGGCGATCCAACATTACTGAGAGAACGAGAAGTGATCAGCATTTTAAAACACGCCGCTGCTCAGATCGGCACCAGGAAAGATAAGTGTATGTGACTTGATGATCAAAATGTATGTAACTCTACAGCAACATCTGCTTGTTCTGCTTTAACGTACACTAAAGGAAACTCAATAATTCAGATTCAATAAATCTGTTGATGTGACATGAGATCTTTAAATATCTAATATTAAAGTCTGACCCCAGGTACTGAGGACAACGCTACAAGCCGTCCAGTGAGAGCGAGGCTGTGTCCTCAAACATGTTCTCAGTGGGCGCTGGACTCTGTCAGGACTGCCCCCCTGCCTCTGACCCTGTTCGTGATCTTCATGGACAGGATCTCAAAGGACAGCCAGGATACGGAGAGTGTCCAGTTGGGGAAGCTCAGAATGGTGTTTTTAGCTTTTTGCAGATGATGTGGTTCTGTTGGCTTCAGCAGACCGTGACCATCAGCACGTACTGGGGTAGTTTACAGCTGATTGTGAAGCGACAGCACCTCCAAGTCTGAGGTCATGGATCTCTGCCACAAAATGGTGGATTGCTTCACCAGATCGGGAGTGAGTTGCTGCCCCAAGTGATGGAGTTCAAGACCCCTTTTCCATACACATGAGCTGGCCTGGCTGGACTCGGTTTGAATCAGCAGGGATTTGCATTTCCATTACAACAGGACGACCCACCTGAAGGCATGTCTTTAAACTGGAGACTAAAGTGATGCATAAACTGTTCATGCTGGATACAAGCAGCTGTAAAGTGGTGAATATACTGTTCATTTGGGGTTTTACTTAACCTGACAGCTGAAAGTGAATTCGAAATGTTAAATAATGCAGATACTTGAAAGAACAAACAGCAACATAGGAGAGAAACTAAATTTCGAAGCACAGAAATTCAGTTAGAAGCTACAAAAGTGCTGACAGGTCAACATAAAGAGACATTTTAAGGACTTTTATTGAGAAACTCGTTTGACAGGGAGACAAGGTTTCTATCACAGGTTGGCTGTGGTCAGCGAGATGTTACTGCAGCCCGCTTGGAGGCAGGTCAGGCTCGCTTTGGCTCCACTCCAGAGTAGCTTCGTCGCAGGCGTGACTCGGCACAGCTCAGCAAGGTGGCAGTGGAAAAATCAGTGCTGCATATTTTGACTTGGTGCAGCAAAAAGTGCCCATGGAAAAGCCCCACAAGTATCTCGGGTCTTGTTCACGGGTGAAAACAGACCATGAGATGGACAGGCAGACTGGTGCAACGTCTCTAGACTGAGTCTTTGAAAACCGTGACCTCCAGGCCAGGACTAAAATTATGGCTTACAAGTGATCATGAACTCTGGGTAATGACCAAAAGAAAGAGAAAACAGATCCAAGCAGCTGAAATGAGCTTCATCTGTAGGATGTAAGGCACTGAGTTAAATTAAAATGAATTCATATCATTTATTCATTTAATGTGCAGGTTCTCCAGAGGATGTATCTGACTTTGGTGATCCTCATTTTGGTGTGCACGGTATTTTGGTTTGTGACCAAATACCTGCAAAAACTAATGACAGCCTCGGCCTCAGCCTCGCATGCTAGAAAGGAGAGGAGAGAAGTTTTGCATCACTTTGTGGTTGTATTGTTTTTCTATTGTGGTTCTGCATCTCTTTGTACTAGAAAGCCACAAAAAAGTCCACGGGCTGTAATAAATGCAAAAATGGTCTTATTTAATTAAGGCATGGGTCTTTAAACAAGAGGTGCTTACATTGCAAAAATAAAATAAAAATAAAAACAGCAGCAGCAGTTTCAGTCCTCGACTATCATCAGTGTTATTTCAGCTTCAGAGAATAGACAAAGGCAGATACCTGATCAGGTGTGATCAATCAGTCTGTCAGACAGCTGCTGCTGCTAATTACATGAAACCAACTCACTCAGGTGAACAAACACTGGATCCCAAAGTCATGTCATAGTCCTGCTATTTATAAAGATCCTGGGAAAGAATAAACAAAAATAAACATATGGTTTACATATAATGTAAATATAAAACAAAACAGTACAACTGAAGGCACAAATATATCCAGAAGGAGTCGTGCTGGTACATGCAGATCAAGTGGGAATCCTTGTAGAAAACAAGACAAGCTTCGTGTTTCATTGAGGCCTGAGGGCTGTTCAGTTTTCAGGAGAAAGATCCATCTGCTTTCACATTGAACAAGTTTTGTTTAAAGGTCTGTTTGTCTACAGAATCTGAGAGCAGTGTCTGGATGTTTACCTCCCTGCAGCCACGGGTGATTTAGGGTGGAGCTTCTGCGCTCGGTCTAACCCTGAGATGGCGATCATTAAACCTGCGGAACATCGGCCTGTTATCATTGTCAGTAGCTGTGTTTCCATCAACATATTCTGAAGTATCACATTGGAAAAAGTTGATGGAAATTGTGGCAAATTTTGAAAAGCAATTCCTCAATTATGCAAAAAAGTTTTTGTGCTCGCTTGAGGTGACTTTTGTCTTTTTCGAAAAAGATTTAGTGCTCATAACAGGAGAGTGAAACACTTTTTTTCTGAATAAGTTCTAACAAAGTAAACATTTAACTCTCATGACTGATCAGCTGTTTCTGCTCAGACAGACAATGTTGGGCATGAATGTGCTAAAAGAACATCATTCATTGAAAATGTTGATGGTTTTGGTGACCAGTGAACTGAACAGATGAGTTTGTAACTAATGAACATGAATCAGAGGAGCTTTTACTCCTGAGAGAGTTAACAACTCAACACACAACAGACTCACAGCAGAGAGACGGACGGAGAAAAAACACGCTAATGTGGACAGAAATGTCCTGCAGCATGAACCAGGCTACACTGCAGACTGGAGTCTCTGTTCACAGAGAGAAACAGACTCATTGATCCATCTCGTCTCCCTCTTCACCATCCCGCAGTTTTCATGCTTTAAGGTGCGTTCAATTTGAACACGGAAATTGTAATTTCCAGGTGGAATTTACAGCATTTCACAGTCTGCTGTGGTGCCAAATGTTCTCAAATTATTGTAAATCATTAATAACGATTAAATATTGTCCTGAGCACTCAAATGTAGTATCGTTAAGTGTCTCTTGTAGGTTCTACATTTTAAATGACTTTTTTAAGTGGACAAAATGAACAGGAACTGTGAACTGAAGTCTCACAGCCCTCTAACACATTCATACATGTAACTAACAGAAATGTTGGATTTTCTATATTGATTTTTAGTGTTGGCTGACGCTCTTTACATTAGATCATCTTGTTGCGGCCTCTTCCTCTGCGGTGGTATAACGGTTTTCTGACTGGAGAATTGGCGCCACCTACTTCCAACTCCTAATAATCGCATAACCATACGTTTGCAGGTTTACTTGAAATTTTGGTTAAAATTTGGGATGAAAACATGATGGAAACATAACTGCTGAAACTAGCATTTAGCTCACAGAACATCAGCCTCACAGAGCTGCTGGCATGGTTGTAGACTTTCAGTCTTGTTGGAACAAACTGAGCAGTTTGAGAAGTTTTAACTGAAGTTTCCCGCCATGAAAACTATTTCAAACAACTGCTGCGTATATGAGCCGACTGCAGACGCTGTGATCCATGAAGAAAAAAAACACTACAAACGTTTCCCGCCTTCATCTGTGCTCCGTTTTCATTCATCTCCCACTTTCTCATCATGACTTTCTCCTCAGTCTTATCTCTCTATCTCACCTTTCTATCTGTCATACCCTCATCCTGCTGCCCCCCCGCCTCACCCTGATCCTCCCCCTCCCGGCCCCGCAGGTGAAAGAGCTCCTTTCTTCGGGCATCTCTCGTGCAGCTGCCGCCTCCAGTAAACACCTCAGGGTGCTGGGGGCTCTTGTGGCTCCAGCACCTCCAAACAAAGACGGCGGTTATGTGTCGGCCTGGCAGCAGGTTAGAGAGTCTGCCCCAAAATCAAAACATCACAGGTTCAATCCTCGCAGCAGTGAGTGTGTTTACATGCTCGCTGACTGTACCACTGTGCACCACAGCTTCTGTCAGAGGTGCTATATGAAATATTGTAATTCATTCATTTTGACACTTTATTGTCATAACCTAAAACAAACAGGGCTGCAAGTGACTGAAAAGACAGATAACTCCCATCAGGCACTGCAGCACTACAGCACCGTGTCTGTGTTGTTTCATTTGTAGTCAGTTTTAAGTCTTTTTGCACTAATTTTGTGTCTGCATATTGTACATCTCTTAGAAGTTGTGTTGTGTATCTTTGCTGTCATTTTGTCTCTTTGTTGCACTTGTGCATCTGTTGTAGTTTTGTGTCCCTTTGTTGTAGTTTTGCATCACTTTGTGGTCGTGTTGTTTCTTGGTTATAGTCGTTTGAGTCTATTTATAGTTATTTTAAATCTCTTGCAGTAGTTTTAAATGTCTTCAGTTACTTTTCATCTCTTTGCAGTCATTGTGCAACTCTTTAAAGTTGTTTTGTGTCTGTTTGTAGTCATTTTGCATCTCTTTGTAGTTGTTTTACATCTCTAATTAGTGGTTTTGTGTCTGTAGTCATTTAGCGTCTGTGTGGTCATGTTGTTTTTCTGTTGCAGTTTTGTGTTTCTTTGTGGTAATTTTGTTTTTGTTGTCTTCTTTGTAGCCTTTTGTGTCATTTTATAGCTTTTTACAACTCTTGCAATCATTTTTCATCTCTTCAAAGTTGTTTTGCGTCTGTTTGTGGTTGCTGTGTTTCTGTGTTGTGGTTTTGCGCTTCTTTGTAGTCACTTGTATCTTTTTTTTTTTTACTGCTATTGTACATTTCTTTGAAGCTATTTTACATGTCTTTGTGGTGTTTTTTTTGTCTCTTTGTGGTCATTTTACATCATATTGTCAGGTTGTTTTACTACTGAAAAGTATTAGAAATTAGTGTTATTCCAAATATGCTATTATTTGAATTGTTTCATGCCTGAACATTCCACACAAAAAAAAATCCATGTCAGTTGTTCCACCAAACAGGTGCAACAAAACCTCTCTGCTCCCATTAATCTGCCTCTTTGAGTCTGAGCCAAATGAAACCTGGAGCTGTTCTATCGTTCCAGACTCAAGTTGGGATCCACTTCTGAAGGCGAAGTCATCAAGTTGCTGCATTAGACTGATACGTCTGGATTCCTTTGGCTGGTTATTGTTGTTGTTTTATAGATCTAATTGTCATTTCTGCATAACTCTTCTGTGAGTTACTCTCGTGCTCTTGGCTCCTGTGTTGCCATGGCGAGGGCAAAGGGTGGGTGGCGATGATTGATGACCAGGAAGTAGACCTGACTGTACTCACAAGCAGGTGCAAGGCATCATGGAAGTCCTCCTGGGAATGGTAGAGCGAACCCAAACCTGAACATCTGTCTGCAGGAATGGTATGTGTGCATGAGTGTGCGATTGTGTGTGTGTTTACGTGCGTGTTTGGCAGGGTGGCCCGGATGATGGTGTGTGTTTGGCAGGGTGGCTTAGCAACAATCAGGTAAAATGCCCCATTATGAGCATTCTTTACTTCTTAGATCTTAGAAGTTGTTTATCCAGTCACAGACATTATTACACTGTGGTCCAGCATGGATAAATTTAGCTTAAGAGTCAACAAGCATTTTAGACCCAGTGTTATTGGAAAGTCTGTAGTGTGTTTCCAAATTGATGCATCCACTGTGGAAAACAAATTGCTGGCATCAAAGCAAAGCACATCGTGTCTCACAGTAATGCACCTAGTTATCCTAAAACTTTTAGTTCAGTGGATAAAATTGCCTTTACGTGCTTAATTGCTCTCATGATCATGTGGGCTGGAACCTATCAGAGCACGGATCAGACAGAAGATGAACCCTGCTGGACAGGTTGCAGGTCCATCAAAGGATGAGACAGAAAAACTAGCGCCGAGGCTCCAGCCCACCTGAAACTCACATAAACAAACTCAACTACTGACCTGCTTTGCCTTTCTGTGGGAAAACAAGATCCTGGACAGAGCTCAGACCCTGGACTGTGCCTTTCCTGAGCCCACAGCCAACTGGCAACACCAAAAACTGTGTAGTGTAGCCCTGCAGCACCACAATGAGTATAGCAGGAGACGACAAGGGGCTGGGGAGTTGCCAAACGCTGGTTTTCATCAACTGTTGTCACTTTCAGAACATTTGTGGTTCTTTAAAAGAGACGGTGACCACAGAGAGCAGACGGTGTGGATGCATTTTGTACCAATCATACAATTCTCTGTCTCTCTTCCACTTTCACAACAGCAGTTCAGTTCATTTGGTCTGAACCGTTGAAAACACGGCGCAGCACAACTGTCATTGTTAGTTTCCAACAAACATAGTTGTCTTTTCAGCACCCATGTAGTGTAGGTAGCAAATGTACTCGCCCCCATCTGTGCACCCGGGGGCGAGTTGGTCATAAGATGAGGTGTGATCAGGCGCACTGGACTGAAGTCAATGATGCTGCTGAAAGGACACATTATTCAGATAGTAAGATGAAGGCGGGTTCACAACACACGTACACTCTGATCGTACACACACGGGGACACGCAGCAGCGCATAATTAATTAAATTATAAAGATAATGGGAGATGATTCTCTGATTGGTTTAATTCAGCAGTTTAGCACTTTTTATGAGGCTGTGTGACGGTGAAAGTGGTGCATTAAGATGCTTTTAAAGATATGCAGCAATTTGAATTAAATTGTAATATAGTTACACACAGTGTAAGATTCTCAGTCATGCAGGTCACGGTGTTCGCTGAGGGTTACCGCACGTTCTTTAAGACATTTTGCCTCTCATCAAACAGGCTTCTTCAGTTCAACTGAACCTAAGAAAGTTCAGTTGCCTACGATAACCTTTAATGAAAAGTTACACACACATTCTGCAAAAGATAAACACACATGCAGGCTCAGAAACAGTTTGCTCTCCCACTGATTGACAACAGAGACGAAGAGATGAATGAGTAGTTTCAGTCACATAGTAGTGACAGTAAGAATACCAAGATTACACCACCATTGCACACCCCATAAGAGGTACATGCACCCCACTTTCATAAACTCTGGTTTAATTCATTTTATGCCAAAAACACTCCCGTTTAACTTGCAAAAACTGAGTTACACACCCTAGTTGTCCTTGTACGATGCACCAGGGGTTCTCAACCTTTTGTAACAGAAGGCCCACCACTGACTGTTAAAATAAAATGAATAACATGAATGTTGAATGTATTCTGGGTTATTTTTGCACATCACTTGTTCAGGTTTGTGTCCCGCATCACTTTTGCCGTTAAAACTGATTCATTTTGTGTCACAGCATCTGAAGGAACATTAGCTCGCTAACAAAGGCTAAACACATTTGTCACTACCTGATGTGTCGTGATGTTGTCATGTGGTGATATTCAAACCTAACTGGTCGTTGCATTATGCAGTTTAATGAATGTTTTTTATTTAGATGAATTCTTGGGTGAATTTATCCAAAAACTAATTACCACTACCTCTGTCTCTATCCAGTAGATGTTCAGACCTTTGTCATGCTCAGAACAATTTTTACAAATAATCTAAATTAAAGTGGCTCCTCCTGGCTCTGAAGTCACTTGTCACATGGTATCTGATCAATCACTTATCAAACCTTTTGAAAACAAAGTTCTCCATCTCCTTGTGTGCACACAGACAAACATACGCACAAACAAATGCAAATACATCTGCAGCCCGTTACATGCAAACAAACACAACAAACTAACAACCGTCAATCAAACTCTGCCTCGCCATAAATCATGTTAGAAAAGCTTCTTTCTCT
>JAJHUR010108657.1:1288-20229 GCA_027495735.1 Lutjanus campechanus | reverse complement strand
TGAGGGAGAGACTGAAGGGAATGAACAGGAAGAACTAAAATTACTGGTCAGTTCTGAGATCAGTCTGAGCCTGAGCTGAACCAACAACTTCTCATCCAGCTCATCAACTGCTGAGGCCACTGTTGGCACCTCATACTAATTCAAAAAGTACCCTTTAGAGGCTGTAGGAGACCATTCAGCCAGAAAACCTTTTAACCAAAATGTTAAATGGTTGCAGTTTGGGTAGGGTTTGGCGCAAAAACTACTTAGATCAGTTGATGCTGGGACCATTTTGGGGTTTATAATAAGTACGCCACTGAAAGAACTTGCTAGGTGAAATTCACACAAGACATGTAAGGTTATGTACCTTACAACTTTTAATAATATGTTGGTTTCATAAGAGAGACCATCCCCAGTCCCCTGGGTGAAAGTCCTGTGTTTCCATCCACCCCACCTCCTACATAGTGGACTTCTCCTTTTTTATACTATATTGACGGCTCAGTGCATCTCAAAGCACTTGATAGCCACATGTGTCTCTTTCAGCCGCTCACAGGTACCGCGTGTGTGTATATGAGTCACAGATGGGCGGTGACAAATTGTCCGTATGTGACAAGTTGGAAATGACACCAAGCTGTTGGACTTGGGGAATCCCTAAACACTTGGTATTTCACCCAGATGGGCTGGGTTTTGCAGGACGTGCAGCGCACACTTGGGCGAGCTCATGGCCAAGCTCTTTGACCGTCTCAGTCCGTGCTCTGAGTGCACGACAGAAAGTTAGATTGACTGCCAAAGTATACATGAGTTTTATTTATAATAATATGAATAGATGAGATAATATGAGATAAGTTTGTTTCACGTTTGTGAGGCTTGTAAGCCTGTTTGGGCAAGATACGACAATGATATCAGAATACAGACCCCACATCTTAGTATATTGTTGTTATCAGACATAATTTAGTCCATCATGTCATTTTATTTTAACAGTATTTAATTCAGGGGCATAGTGGGGGGTAAACCAAAGTAATCCACATCTTTGAAATGAGGCTGAGAGTTTACTTGTCTATTTTAAATGAATCAATGAGGGAAGGTGACTGCATTTACCATTACATCCTTGATTTAGTTAAATTTTCCAGTATAACGTTTTGATGGACATTTGAGTATTTGTCTGCAGTCAGGTAAAAGTCATTTGAAATTGGGGCTGTCTAATGTTAATCCCTGTTCCAGCCATCCCAGCAGTAAAGAACCAAAATCTGTGTATCATCGTCTGGTTTAATCTTGGGATTAAGGCAAAGACAAAGTTAAAAAAAAACAAAAAACTTTCCGAGTTACTTTTTTTCTAGTTTATCCAGAAAGTGATGCGATGACTGAAACCGAGCTGATAAGAACACAAGACTATACACAAGACTCTGTATGGTGCAGGATGTAAGGCATGCCCCCGAGCAAAACACCAAGTTTTTTAGGGAGTCCCATTTGGCTTGAAAGACTATGAAACTGGAAATGAGAAAAAGAAAAGAAAAAATCTGTGTAGTTGGAGTTAATGTATGTTGTAGAACAAGAGATGAATTTTAGAGGCGGTGCAGTTGCATGTGAGGTCGATGGCGAGACGTGATTAGATGCAAAGATGCATCCAACCAAGTTTAAAATGTTTCAACTTGGACAAAAAAAGTGACTATTAATCAACTTCATAAACCTACAGAGATCAGAGGAAAAACTGCTCGACTGCTGGAATCGATAGAAAGAACCAAAGTTCCTGATGAGTTCAGAGATCAGTCAGAGCTGAACACAGATACAGACACACTCCCATTGTTTCATTGCCAATTTACCTCTTAACCTCTGCTTCCTATTGCTGGCTACAGTAAATGCAAATAAAAAGTAGTGGTCCTGATCGCTTCACTCAGCCTATTACACATTTGTCAAAGTTGGGAACACCCAACCACATTTTTGAGGAGGTCATATGACCCGTCATGCCCACATCCACTGTCCACTGCAGATCTTTATTTGGTGTTGGTAATTAGTAATTAGTTTGTGTTGCAGTAGCTGTTAATAAACACAGACTGCACAACGGTCCAGTGGTCAAATTAGCGTGAATGCCACAAGGTGAAAACGTACTCCTCTTCCTTTTCGAACACACCTTTCAAAAGAAGTGGACACAGCAGACTTGAGTCTGTAGTCTCACCCCGTCTCGGCTTTCACATCAAGTATGTATGTACACGTGTAGGAGTTTTTACTGTCAGAAAATTGTGCAGTCTAAATTCTCATTTCCAGACACAGACTCTGGAGCTAGACCTGCAGCAAACTGTTGCAGTAGCTGTGCAATTATAAGCAGTGAGAAAAAAAAAGGTGAAATGTCGAGTGAATGGTAAAAAAAAAAATGGAGGACAGGCGTAGGCAGCCGAGATGTGCAGCTCCTGCAGCGAGAGGTGGAGGTGAGAAGGTTGGCTATAAAAGAAGAGAGGAGGATATCTGCGCACTGAGAAATGCAACAAATATATACAGTATCTATTAACACAATTATACATATGAATGATACAAAGGTCACGCTGAGCTTCTGCAGGCAGTCAGGCTCGATTGGGAGGAATGCAGCACACACAGTAAATGTTGACAGGGCCTATAAGCCAATAACCGCAATCAGTTCAAGGTCATGTGGGTAAAGTCTCAAACCTTTGGGACATGCCACTCGATTAAATAAGGAGAAAGACATTCTTTGTCCTTCTGGGCTGTCACAGCATCTGATAAGCTCCACTAATCAAACGCTTTAGATTACAGATGCTTGAGGTCGGGTCCATGGTCAGGGTTAAGGCCAGGGAACGCTTGAAACAACCTCGTTCGTACAACGCGTCGTCAAACCAAGGCAAAAGTGTTTACAGCCGGTTGATTGCCTCTTCACACCAAGCCAGCGGTTGCATGCTTGTCGGTAGTAGTGGTTGTGGAAAGTGTTTGGCTGTATTCAGGCACAATTGGGGGCTGTGACGATTAGCCTCAGGGTTGTGCAGCGGTTTGGGAGATGTGCAGGGGTGTTCATTTGTGCTTAGAACATAACTGCAGTGAAACAATGTTTTATTTTTCTGACGCGCCGTCTTTCTCACTACCAGCGATCTCTCTCCTCATTCAGTCTCTACCTCGCACAACCACAGTTGCACTCTCTCAAAAAAAAAAAACTAAAGGAAGCTTCCTGGTGTCACTGTTTTGCAGCATAGATGTCAACGCAGGGTACATGAAATAAATCAAGCGAGGACACAACTGGGAGAATATCATTGTTTGGTCCACGAAACTGCCTGGATAGCTCCTGGTTTCAGAGATATTTCAGGCTGTGGAACAGTCTGATTCCTGGCTTACGTGATTGGCCCCCAAAGTGTGATACTGGGTTGTGTTTCTCCAAAAGTTGTTTCTCAGCTTTGCAGCTGCGGGCTACTTTTTTTTTTTTTTTTTTTTTGGCATCCCCTGTGGCCCGAACCGCTGTAGCCTAAATGCATCTCTGCTGCAACGTCCAATTCTGTTTGAACAGCCCAGTCTCACTCCCACACCAACGAAATGTCACCACCCCTTGGAGACATGAACAGTATCTGTTTGTGGCTGTAACCAATGCATTAGGCTTTTCAGCTGACTTGGATGTAAACCCATCTATGGCTGCACAGGACACCCCCACATACTGTATGGTCCACAGAACAAACACAGGACTTTCACCCAGGAGACCAGGATTCATGTCCTGTGCAAAACCAGATAAGGTACATAACTCATGACTTTTGTCACATGACTTTTGTGTTGCAACCACTGAGTGGCATGTGAGTGATGTATGTCACATGTCTTGCATGTTGTGAGTTGCCTCAGTGACACACGAGTGTCGTCACCTGACTTTCATAGTCATAGTAACCCCTTTTCCTCGACCTAACCATGTCATTTTAGTGCCTAAACCTAACCAAGTAGTTTTACTGCCTAAACCTAACTGAATTGCAACCCTTTAACAGTGTCAATTATGTGCTAGAAGACCATTTCAGTGCATTTAACACATTTAAAAACACCTTTCTGACTATGTCAGATACTGCAGCCAGCAGATACCTTTGGCTGACATTTCATTGGTATGTGATGAGTCAGGATGAGAATGCATTGGTCTGAATGAGGCTTTAGTAGGGGTGGTGGGGGTTAGATGGTATTCGATGATTGGACAAGCCTTTGTATGAATACTGAGCATACTGATCCCATTGGCGCCTGCCAGTCCTCACAAAGAAGGCAGGATTTCTATGTCACCTCAGAAGAAGTTATGTCTGAGAAATTCACTTCAGGGCATGAAAAGTCCCATGCAGGGTCTCATCCCTTATTAATTTTTCCCCCAGTGTATATTTATTCCAGGGGAACAGATGCTTTGCACCTTTGCTTTTTGTGCTCGTCAGTATTGGCTGCATTTAATATTCAGTTACTAAAAAACAACTTTCATGAAGAATAACGACAAAAACATTGTAGACTATCAAGATCCAGTGTATTACCAGCTGTCATATGTTAGCTCCAGCATGATGGCACCATATGCAGGGAAAAAATGGCAGTGAGGTGCAAAATTCATGTGCATCATCATCTGTTCACAGTGTCACTACATTATTAAAACGTGAACGGGGAAATTGCCATATGTGCCATCTTATGTGCACAGCAGTATGCACAGTACATGAACAGAATCTTTTTTGTTTTGTTTTTTGTCCAAATGACTAAATACTGAATACTGAATAAATGTGGAAGAACGCATCAAAGGAGAATGTATTTAAAAAAGTTGGACATTTACTCTTTTGGTGTGGTTACTTTTATTATAATTCATTTATTTGACTTTCTTGATAAGCGGCGGTGATTATTCTCTGCGGACCGCAGAATGCAAACTGGCATTTTACTGTGGTAACTTTAATGTTTATAAATAGGCAGCAGGGGAGCGCACAAAGTGGAATAAAAAGGTTTAAGTGCTGATAACACATCTCCAAGAGAAAAACGATCTCCCCCTCTCTCTGTACACAGGATTACAGTGGCTATTTACTGTAAGCTTTTCCCCTCATTTCCTTCTGTGACGTTATTATCATTTCCAATAAGGTAATGTTACAAGGGCAAATGCTCTTGGAATACACTGGTTGTAATGTGCTGTAATTAAAATTTGGTTTAATTTACAAGGTGAATCATAGGATAAGCTGCTGTAGCAAATGCTCTAATGCTGCCTATGTTTTGCATAGGATATTACCACAAGATGGCATTGAGAAGACAGATGAAATATGTGACAATCCTACAGGGGGGTAAGTATAACATAACTTTTTAATTAGGTGCAAGTCAATTTAGACTAGGTAGACATCATTTAGGGTTATAGGCCTGTAGATCAAAATATCTTTACTTGATTATTAATGTATCAAAGCAAACTTTAACTAAAATATCAATCTTTTAAAACTTTCTCGAATATATTTAAAACAAAACTGTCACAACATAAATTAATGCACCGTGTCAGTGAGATTTCATATCAGTAGAAATATTCAGCTACTATTAGCATGCATGGAAGTTAGGAACCTCACACTCAACCCAACTCATTAACACAAAACACCACAGGCAGTTGTGAGTCAGAGGATAAATCTGTTCTGAGAGAACAACACACACACACACACACACACACACACACACACACCATACACACACACACACTGCGTAACTGTTGTGTTAAAAGTTAAGTTTATTGGGATAAATGTTCAGTTTTTAGGTTAAAGCATTTACTAGAGTAAAAATATGGACGTAGCAGCCATATATTTTTGAAGGAATATATTGAAGACTGGATTTGGGATTAGACCTACAGTTCGCTGTTATCTTTGTTTATTTCTGATTATATAAAATACATATTTGAGCAAAGCTGTGACAACATGGATGCACCATAGTACAGACAAGGAGGTGACTTAAACATTTTTTTTAATACATTTTGGCTATTGGCCATTTTTCAACGCACAAACAGTGTTGTAGGTCATATTTCAAAACCCCAGATTTTAGTGTTGTCATGTGGACAGCAAAGCCAGAGTTTTTGGCATGTTTGATGTCAGACTGTGTGCTGTTATCTCCTTGAGGGGCGATTTTATTCAATGGAAAAATGACTAGAAGAATTTAAAATGTCCAGATCGCAAAACACTACGTCTGCTCGGGTGAGGACCAGCCGTCATAGAGCAACAGTGTTTCAGTCATCACCCAACATCCTGTATCCAGACCACATGAAATCACCCAGAACAGAGCCCGGAGTGAAGGAACTTGTCGTAAACTTCTACCAAATACAAAGTAAAACAATCCTGAGTTACATCCACTAACTGTCTTGACAGAAAGGGGAAACTTTCTTTGTGATTACGAAAACTGTTTCACGGACATCATTGTCAATTATGGAAAGTTTGATCAGCCTGCTGTTAGTGTGTTCTCTCATTTTGCACATATTGTTTAGCATTAGCCTCACTAGCTAAATTACTGTGTTCCTGTTGACATTTGGTGGTGCAGCTGGGTACAAAGGTACTGTAAATTGGTACAGTAATATTACATTAAATGGAAAAGGGGATTCTGCTGTGCAGTTCAAAGAATAGCCCAAACAAAAGACTACATGCATACATGGGCTATTAATAAGCATCATTTGCAAGCGTAAACTCAGAGTATGTGCTACAAATGTGTTCAGTGATGGCGTGGATGCTGTTGTCTATATTTAGAAGGACACAAAAGGACATTGAAAAAACAAAGATGGAAGAGGAAGACAAAAACACAGTGCAGTTGAAAATGTTCTAATAAAAATAGCATTATCAAGGAGGATGGTGTGAAAAACAGTCATGTTTCCCTGCCTCATCAATACAATCTCCTTCCTGTTTCCTGTGACCTATTATTATTATTATTGTTGTTATTATTATTATTATTATTATAGTGATCATAAGCTAGAATGAGTAGAAATAACATTGCACATGTGACACTAGATAGAACAGTTTTGCTTTGTTTTGAATATGAAAAGTTTGACTACCAGTTATTTGGGAAGCTGAAGCAGGCTTGCGTAGTTTTGTGGGAGTTCTCGTTTCCTCGATGCTCTGCTGGTGAGTGCAAAGTTAGCACAACCAACAGAGTCCCAGTGGTCACGTTTATGGGAAATACGCCACATTGAAATATAACAGAATTTCCCTTTAACACCTCGTTAATGAAACAATTATTCTCCAAAGCACCCCAAGACACACATTAAAAGAAGTGAAATTAAATATTGAAAGCCTAACTTTCTTGTTGCAAAAATGTTGTGACTGCAGCTGAAGGCACCTCCGCATTGGCATCACTCAGCTACGGCCATTAGATTAATGCTGATTTGAACAAAAATAGTAAAAAGTAGACCCAGTTCCCAGCTTTTTCTGCTTAATCAGGCTTGCTCAGACTTCAAGTCATGTGCTAAAGGCTGAAGCATTGTTATGTCACATTACTTGAGACCCATCAACACATCAGTCTGAGCATCAGCAGCACGAAGTGCCTGCCAAGCAGCCATTCTCTAAGCTCAAAATTATGAATTAATTGTTATAACTTTCCCCCTGAGGAGCAAATCAACCCATAATCATGTGCAGCCAGTTGTTGCAACGTGAGACGGTGCCCCCTGCTTTAGTAATTTTCTGGTAATTGTTTCCTGTAATTGTGTTTTTTCGTCAGAGAAAATGGCGACGACACAATGAGCTCTTCACCACAACATGAATGGAAGCTCCCTGAAAGCTGCAGATGGATGGTGAATGTGAGTGCCACGTGCAGCTGCAGAAGCAACGTGTTGCACATAAACGTGCCAAAGCCGAACACCAGGAGGATTTCTGTCTCTGAAGATGATAGAGTGAAACTGTGACAACCATTTCACTCTGTGATAAAAGTCTACCTCTGACTACTTCTGTCAGTGGTTCCCTCATGCATCGCACTGGTACACCACCGACATTTTGTTCCTGCCATTTTGTCTTTCGGCGTCTTTTTCCTCACCGTCTGCATGCATGGAAATATTGTGACAAACGTCTGGATCACTTTGCCAGGTGCTAATTGCATCACGTCAGCGCAGGCATGAATGCACCCAAGTTGTGATTTTAAAAAACCCAGATGTGCTCCCTGTGAGCCCTGCTGCTGCATCAATCAGTCTGAAAACACAAACCGTCAGTAATAGTTAAAATTCTGCCATCTCTACCGTCTTCACATCGTGACCTAGGTGTGAAGAGGAAAGTGCAGGTCTCATGTGTAGAGCCCAGGTATTATTCCACGCTGCCGATCTGAAGCTGTCGCAGGTTGTCAGTTAGAGACAATCTGAATGTTGTCCCTGTCTTATGAGTGACATGAAAAGTATTACTATGTGAAATGAGCATGCATGACTAACTGTGCTACGTCTCTGTGCCATGCTGTCCAGCATCTTTGGCTTTGATGAGAATGCCAGTCCATGCTGTCCGTTTTGGCGTGTCCAGATTGCATCCAGATTGATTTTTAGAAAGTCTGGACAGCAAAAACAAGTTTAAGCAACATTTGGAGGGGGTTTGATATACCATTTCAGATTAGATTTCTGCACATGCATCTCAGTCAGGAGTCTCTGGCCCCTCAAATCAGATTTCAAAGTGTCTTTTGCATCACTAGTTACTTGGGTTGAGTACCAAAATGTGGTGCCAATCCCAATGTAAATTACGGTGCCTCATTTCAGTGCTACACACTTGATCTGTCTATTGATTAGTTGGCTTCATTAGCTAGTAGCTAATGGTTTTGTTTTGTATTTATTTATACATTTAATTAAACTTTAAACATTTTAAAGGTTAATATATTGCTTATTTGAAGTCAAAATTGACTTTAACAATGAAATGAGCTGTTCTGTTGTGCCGCTTGCTTCAGTAAGTATTGCTTCAGGCACTGTTGAGGCATTGGTATCACATTTAAAAGTATTGTTGTAGCACAGGTGTCAGAAAAAAACAAACAATACCCAACACTACTCACAATGCAACACCGACACTGTCAAATTCAAAGTGAAGGAAGTGTATCAGAGCTGCTGAGCAGAATCCTAAATCCTGCTGCTACTATAAAGCAGTATTGAGGACAACACAGAGACAACACAGTCTGTGGACAGATCCTGAAATTAATTGTCTGCTGGCGCTTTGTGGGGAGGCTTGAGCGCAGGCTCTCTCCATTTCTCGTGGCTCAACATTGAAAAGCTACATCATCAGCGTACATAGTTACTGTAGCCTGCGTCGATACCACAGCAGCCCATGTCAGAGACGACACACAAATCCGATTTGAACACTTGTAAACAGAGGTGGGACCAAGACATTGTTTTGCAAGTCACATGTAAGTCTTAAGTCTTTGCACTCAAGTTCTGAGTCAAGACTGACAAGTCCCATGTCAAATCCCAAGTCCTAAACTTTGACTTCCAAGTCCTAAACAAGTCATAATGCACTCTTCACAAAAAAGTGATGCCATTTCAACAACAGAGCCTCAGCTTACTGTTCTTTGTGCTACTTCAAATGTCGAACAAAGTTGCAACATGTTGCATCTCTAATCTATAATTTTCAACCTGCATGCTTCATACTGCAATTTGTTTTTTGTCGACCCATAACTTTTGTACATGAACGAAATTATATTTGGTTGAATTTTTCTTCCAGCTGGAGCTCAGTAACTGAAAGTTCTTCATGTTTCTCTCAGCTTGCTGGGAATTAATAACGTAAAAGCGAGTTAATTCAGGAAAATTACGGAAAATGAATTGATTCATGGCACACTTTTTAAAATAATATACTTTTAATCTTTAGGCTTGGTGTAAGGTATCAAGTATTTTCAGGCAAAAGGAGTCGAGTGAGGTCACGAGTCACTGTTGTAAACTCCAAGTCAAGCTGCAAGTCTTTTTTTGATTTTTTAAAAGTCAGCTCTTGGGTCATCAAATTTGTGACTCAAGTCTGACTGGAGTCCAAGTCATGTGACTCAGTTCCACGCCTCTGCTTGCAAATGACAGTGCAGATAGTCTGTTTTAAAGGTGTGACCTCAGGATAAAATGTGGTTTGCCTGCAGTCTGAGCAAAGCCTCAGAAACATCAGTGAAACACTTGTCAACCTTCTCCACCTTCTGCACTACACAGCGAGAGTGGAGGCTGCCTTTGGGAAGTTAAAATCAAGAATCAAGGTGAGTTCCTCTCAATCAGAGTGACTTCCACTTCACCTCTTCGCTGTATGTTACTTGCTGTGTTCTACACAATCTATGAGAGAAAAGACTCCCAAACCCTGAGTTAAAACAAAGTAACAGAAACTTTAGAGAGATTACAGTATGCAGGACGTATCCTTCATAGAATTCATGGCGAACAACTTATCCATCACAGAAAAAAATGGGTGTAAACACTGGACTGAATGCATTGCACAAATCAAATGTCAGACTATAACAAATATTTAATGCATGTCTATAAAACAATAACATCCTGAGAAGTCTGGCTTTTCACACAATGCCTGGAAAGTACTTTTTTTTCTCCACAACAGAAAGCAAGATTGTTATGTGCAAAACAGTGGTTGCTATGTACTCATATATAAAAAATATTAATGATAAATAAATAAATTGGTGTTTCAATGTTTTATCTGCTTACTGTTGTGCTTATCTGCTTTACTTCTGCACAGAAAGTGGGTGTTGAGTAACCAAGGTTACCAATAGCCTGTTTTATACAAAGCCCACCTATAGGGTTGAGATGTTTACCCTGAAGAACAAGGGCCGCGTAGGCTGCAATATCAGGTAAACATTCAGTTTCAGCTGTAGTCTTTATGAAAGCAGCTGATGTAGTGTCTTTAAGAGGGAAGCTGAACATAGCACATCAGCTGCCTTGTTGAAGGACATGGTCATAACATTAGCAGCAATGTGGTATTGATATTGATCGTACAGACACACAAGGATGGGAACAAAGGGCGCTAAGAATTTATTTTTCCAATTATTTTTTTCTGGTCCAACTTGATTTTACAGTACACTAATAAGACGTAACAAGCTATAATATGCTCTTTTTTGAACAGCATTAGAACCTTTATTAGACCCTTATTAGACTTTATTAGATAATAAATGAGGACACAGCAGAACTGAACTGTAAACTAAAGTGAAATCATATATCTGCTACTCACCTTCTTTGTCTGGTTTCATATAATGGCAGAGAAGCCAAGACCGATGGCTACTTCTTTGATCAAATCATGTTATTACAATACATCTGTGCAGTTACCAAAAGTTTGAAATAATGCACATTAGTTTGCAGTTCAGTTCTGTTGTAATGTGTCTGTAATTACCCTCTAATAACGTCTATTAAAGGTCTAACAGTGGGACATAATAGACTTTAGTGTATGGCACAGCCCTGTTGAAATGTGTCCCTAATTTACCCTCTAATAAAGTCTCATAGGGTCTAAGAGTGGGCATTAATGCAATTTAATTTACAGTACAGCACTGTTGTAATGGGTCCCCCTCATCTTCTAATGAAGTCTAATAAGGGTCTAATAGAACATTGGTTCCCAGCCTAGAGCCCAGGCCCCCTAAGTCCCCAAGGCTTTGTCTGCTCTGAGGTCATCAAAATTAGATCTGAACATGTCAACTGGGGGGGGGCTTTTTGTTAGATACAAGTAGACGGGACTCTAAGGAAAAGAGGTTGGAAACCACTATAACAGAGGGTCTAATATTGTCCAATAAAGAACATACTATTTCTAGTTTTCGTCTAATTTGATACAAAGTACGCTTTGTTATATCTTATTTGTGTATCATTAGGTGTATGGATCAGAGCAACCGCACATTACTTCCCTCGACCACGTTGCATTTTGGGTGAAAACAAGCACTGATAAAGAGCCAACGCCAAACTGAGAAGACTAGTGTCATTTCCATGCGTGTTTGTTGGCAATGTAATTCGTTTACCAAAACGCCACAATGGACAGACGACTAAAACAGTAAAATAGTGTCTCAAAAACTGACAGATGTCAGGAGATTCTATAAGTTACGGGTACATGTCAGGATATACCACCTCTGACCACCTGGTGGAGTTGTTTTCCATTTTGATGGAGGCAGACACTCATCAACCCCATTTTTTCTATGTAATGATGCTGATCAGTAATTGGCAGAGACATATCATAATTGTTCATCTGACTGCTCAGAGCTCAACAGTTTTCTTATTTCATGTGTTCAAAATGGCAACGACCTCGGAATTTGTATTGACCGTCAGATTCGAGTGGTTGTTTTCAACCAAAAAGGGGCAGACTCATGATGCAGGAGCAAAGTACCTGGATGGGTCTAATAAAGAATATATACTTTGATCCAAAGTACAGCTTGTTACATCAGTAAAATAAAGTGCAACCTTCTGTTTTTGATGATTTATGTATAACAGATCTCATAAAATGCTCTGTACAAGACCACTTGAAAAACCAGACACTGGCTAATCAGATGGATCCATTTTTTTAGCGTTCATATAAACATTTCGAATTACATTATGCAAGAAAGGCTTCCGGCCAAAAAAAAAAAAGTATGCATCCCCTGTTATGCAAGTGTTGCCACCCATTCTTTAAGCTTTTGTCATGGCCATGGAGGATGTCTATCAGTCTATCAATAGCCTTTTTGAAATTTAGTTTTGTGTGGGTGTAAGTGTGCAGCGTCTGGGCTCTTTGTAATGCCTGCATTCTACAGTCTATTATCGCTTTTAAAAATCTCTGCACACTCCAATTCATATCCTCCTTTTATGTAAAATGTCAAATATATTTCAGCTTGAACTTGAAATTAAAGGATGCTGTCACAGATGTCCTGCCAAACCATTTCACCCAAGCATATTATTAAAAATATTTACGGTAGGTGCTTCGCCCTGGTGCTTATTTATTGAAATAAATTCCAGAGTGCTCTAAATTGCTGCTGAGCTGTGCAAGTATTTCACAACGCTAACCATGTGGGCCACAAAGCCTATAGTCACCAGTGGGGGGGGGGTGTTTGGTGTGTGCGCTGTTTTATATCCATAAAACTGTATGTGGCGGAGGGGTGGTGTTTGTGTGTTTTGCAGCAGGGCACAGCATGGTCATATTCCGTTAATGACACTGACTGTTACTGTGGGAGTCCGCGGCAGAATCTTAAAATTACCAGAGCTGCTGAAGGTGGCAGCGGAGCCAATCCCGCCAGTTTTATAGTTTTCTCTGGAGATACTAAAGTTTTTATCCCCGGGGATCATAAAAGTGAGCTCCCAAACCAAATACTGTGGAGTGTCTTCACCCCATATTAAACAAACTACATTATTCCGCACAGAAGGTGTGGATTCCAGACCTTGCCAAAAGATTGGGACGGATCTCCTGTAGGGACACACCTGGTCGCATCTTCCCCGAGTCTCTCTGAAGAATTTATTAAATTACGTGCTGCCTCCCAGTCAGAGTGAGACCAAGATTGAGTGCGGCTTATCCTTTCCCGCCGTCCTCCCTGTCAATCTTAATGATTATTGCTACAAATTTGACACCCCCGAAGGCCGCAGCCGGGTTCTACCGCACAAGATATCCCCACAGCAAGGCGAGGCTGCCAAACAAACCTCATCAGGTATCCACAGAAGCATATAAAAACATCTCCCAGAGGTTCAAAAGGAAGACATCATGCCACTTTTATCACATGTATTTTGTGCTTTATATACGGAGGGAAGGAAACTCTGGAGGGAATAATAATGTCTTTTCTTGATGTTTCGAATACATTTTATCATGGCAGAGTGGAGAAAGAAGGGGAAAAATGAAAAGCATCGGAAAACAGAGTGTGACCTAGCTGTAAATGCTGTGATTACATAGTTCAGACTCTATATTTAACACCCTATTTACACACTCCTCCTTTTGACAAAAGATATCCTTATTTGCCCTTTCATACAAGATGCATTTTCCACATGTATCTCTTTCACGGAAGTGGATCTCATCTTCTGGTACACCTGCTTCAATTTATCATTGTATTGTATGAATTTGTAGAGAGATATTCTAGATAAATGCATGAGTGTTTTTATGTATTTATGTAGAGAAGAGAGGGTCACACTCAGGAGTGCATCATTATCTCCGCCAGGTGTAGGTCTGACCTGGAGCTTGTCTGCAGATGATCTCACCAACTACTGGATCCATCATTAATTTTTTAAAACTTTTTATTTATGAACATTTTTCAAGTTTTAAGTACAGAACCCAATTAGAACAAAACAAAAAAACTACTAAAGGACACAGAAGAAGCAAACAATATGAGGCCTTAGGGTGATCTGTACTGTAAATCAAGGCAAAATTGCCTAATTCAAGACAAAATACCACAGATGTACAATAATTAGGAATAATCTGTCTCTTTGGCTAAATAAGCACACCACTTTTGCCACCGTTTTTCTCCCAGATCGTTTTGGAGTTGAGTGGCATAAGTTATTCGTTCTAAAACGTGTAAACGTTTGACAAAATTAACAAAAAATGCCTATAGCGGGTGAGTTTTGCGGTAGCTAGTGTTTTTTGATGGGCTTTTTGCTGGCTGCCAGCAAGCTCTTTAGGAGGTAAGCGTTGTTTTTGCAATGGAGAGGCAAGAACAAAAAACATGGGCATGACCAATCAACTTAATTTTTGTGCATATCCGCGACCGTATGCCGAAGGATCTCTGTGATGCACAATTTTAGAAAAACCCTGAAAAACCCTTTTAATGAATCCATGACAGTGCCGAGGTGGTCAGATGCCAGTGAACACGATATATCAAGACTTCTGTAGGATACTAGCAGTGCTGGAGAGTAACTACTTAGATGTAACTAGTTACAGTTACTGACAAAAATATGTAATTATATTACAGCTACTAATCAAAATGATGGTGATTATGAAGTGGTTACTTCCAAATATTTTTCTCGGGTTGCACTCAACTGAGTGACCTCTTCTAGTTTAACACATTTTGCTCAGTCATGTCTAGTAATAAGTTACACAAAATGTAAGCCCATCCAGCCTCCAGTGTGTACACATGCAGGCATACAATCACAACTTAAAGATGTCAGGTAAGCAGGTGTATGTAATCACTATGACTACTGACAGAATGGAATCACATAGAGCGAACAACATCAGGTTTGTCATCGTTCATCGATCAGATCAAACTCGTAGCTGGCCTTCAACATTCGGGGATCAGGGACCATTATAACTTCCAAGAATGCAGGCTACATCTGATATCCAACCCACAGGCAATATCCAACACAATAAAACATTCTTCAATCATTTTAAAATATTTTTAAAATTCTTAGTCCTGCAAGCTATTACAGAGACTTGTACACTTTTGGAAAAATATGTTCTGTCTAACGTACTAGTCACTGTGACTTTGCTGATGAAAATGTAAACACAGGCTTGTTTTTGTGTTGTGATTCCAAGGACAAGCTGACCCAGTGGCAGGCAGAATGAATAACTGTTAAAAAAAAAAATAGCGATCTTCCTGCACATGGTCTTGTGTTGAAGCTTGGTTAGGTCTCTAGGTTTTAAAAGAAAAGGGTTCAAGTTGGTTTCCTTATTTATACCAGCAGGGTAAAGGGTTATCAAATGATGAATCCCATAACATTCCCATTGTAGAAGTCATTTTTCAGGATTACCACCTCTATGATCGAGCCACACTTTTTCAATTCTGATACATATTAAATCCTCATCTTTGTGTTAAGTATTTGTAGAAATGATGTGCGGCAGGGGAAGTCATATCTGCCTGTCTAATGCTTCTTCTCTGGTCATTAATTCATATTTTAACTTTCAGGAAGTTTAACCCATATAGTTTTTGTTACATGGACAGAACAGCACAGTGTTACAAGCAATTAGGGATCCAATTTTGTTGTCCTCTGCTGTGTGTGCATCTTTGAATTTGTCAGTTTTTACCATTTTTTTTTGCAGAAGGTGCATGATCTGACTCCCTTAGGTCTGAATCTGCCTTCACCGGGCGATCTCTCAGACTTGCTGACCTCTTTATACATGTACATGTATTCATGATGCAATCCACTCACTGCTCCGAGCCTTGTCTTCACCTGCTGATTATGCTCAGCTGTCTTCAATTAAATAAGAAGGTATATAATTTGTCCTCTCACAATGCAAAACACTGGGATGAGGGCCACTAAAATGAGCCATAACCAGTGGACTGAGTAAAAAGCATTCTTAACCTGAGCTACAGTTGCACTGATTATATGTTCACAGCAGAAGTGTTGACCATATGATTTAAGGACATAATGATTCTTTCTCCTACATAATCACAACACACATGCTTGGCAGGCATTAGTTAGTATCCAGCCATGCTACCTTGGAGAGGTGCAATATCCCAGCAGTCCTCTGCATTTCTCATCATCATCTCTGTCCTTATTTATGCACTCATTACATTTTGATGCAGTGGCCCCAGCTGTTACTCGTGCATACCATTTAGTTCAATAAAAATCTCACACTTTAAGCGATTGATATAGCGTGAGAGCCTGCCAAAAATGAAAGGCCCTGTCAGCACTGCGCACATTTGTTCATCTGATTTGTTTTGTTTTGCCTTTCCACTTTATCTGACTTGTATATCTTGTCATGTACTAAATTTGTTTTGTACATGTGCTGAGATGCTGGATAACTGCAAGTGTCTTTGTTGTTGGGGTATGAAAACCAGAGTAAACTGATTTTGAGCGAGCATCCAGGAGCCATTCGTCTAACCTGTGCCACATTTAATCTCCTTTGGATATATACACATCCAGTGGTAAGGAGCCGAATAAAGCCTCTACTTTCGAACCATTCCACAATGTTTTTGTCAAGTGAATAAGACCCTCAGAGGTATACAGTAAACAGAAAATGTATACCAACCAGGGCCGCCCCAACTAAAGATTTTTCTAGTCGACTAGTGGTCATCAGTTCAAGCCATTAGTTGACTAGTCCTCCCCCTTTCTATGATATTACTTTAATTATTTAAATATAGATTTATGGGGCAAGAAGCGAGCCGCCTAATGGCTAAAGCATTAAGGATTCTGAATGTGACGGAACAACCAGCAAGGAGACTGAAAATTTGACCATTTCTTTTAATATAACGTCACACAAGTCTTGATGTTCAAAACGCAGGAAAAAAAATAACTTAGAACTTGACAAAAACAAATACTCGCAGACTTGTCAACATGATGTATACTCACAAATTAACTCACTAATTTACAAACTCACTCCACAACCGCTTCATGCCTCCTGTCCCCGCCTGAACCAGCCGTGTCTTCATCGTCCCCAGAGTCAAAGTCATGTTAAATCACCTCGGTACCACATTCCCAGTAGTCAAACTGGCCTCCGTCACTCCCTCAGTCTCTGTGTCTGTGTCACAGTCTAAAAGGACTGCTAACTGAGCTAGCTAGCTAGCAACCACTACAGCACAGTTAGCAGCAGTGCACAGGCCTTGCACGGTAGCACTGTAGCGTATTGCCATCAGTGTGTGTGAACGGGTGAATGACAGTTACGAAGTTGTACACGCTATGAATAAAGGCACTAAGTAAATGCCGCCACCAAAAGGATTAGCAGCGATTAAATACGACAAAGAGCTCAAAAGTTTCAACAAACTGCAGTTTAGTTTTGTAATATAATTTGGGTTTCTAAACGTTTGGATTGCATTTCTTGGTTTGGCCTCAAAAGACCAATATGTTGGAATTAGTGGCATCTAGTGGTGAGCTTTCAGATTGCAAACACCTCGTCCGACTCCTTTGAAACATGTAGGAGCACCAAATGGTGGCTGTGAAACTCACGCAACAGGCAAAAGTCCATAACCAGAGCTAGTGTTTGGATTTTTGTTAACACAATAAATGTAAAAACATGGCAGTGGACTCTGCGGAAGAGGGCCCGAGCCCTCAAGTCTTACTTTCAGGTGATCATTTCTGCATATTCGGCCAATAAAACCCTCTAAATCTTTCACGCTGCACCTTTAATGCTTAGTGCACAAATGTTCTAGTGGTTGTGGTTCAGAGGACCTTTTTTCACTCTCAAACTGTCCATTAAAAGAGAGTTACATGCATTTGTAGTAACTCTTGATGTTTGGAAAAAAAAAAAAAAACCTTCCCACCTGTGACCATTTCTAAATTAAGGACAGGTGACTTTCTGGCAAGTTAATTAAGCAGATACTGGGAGCTGGTTAGCTACTGTAAACCGAGTGGATGACACAAATATTTATCCGAGTGTAATTGTGTCTAGAGACTTGCTGTTTGCATGTATGAAGCTGAACTATGAACATAACCCTTTTGATCTGCAGCACTAACTAGCTGTTAGCAAACAACAGAGTGAATGCATACACACTGACAGCAGGACTAAATTGATTCACTTGATCGTGGACTGAATGCATTCACATTTTCAAACATTATTTTCTGTAATATACTTTCATAGTGAATTCCAGCCATTTCTTCAATAATAATAGGTCACACAGCACAAGTATGTGTCCTGGGCAAAACAGGGCAGTTCTGTAAGGTGCCAGAGGGCAAATGATGGATATACCTTGGCCACAGAGTTTCTTGATCTTTAGAAAAATGACACTTTAATGCTGGATGTTGTGTTATGCCAAGTAAACTTGAGCGAGAATGAGTCCGGTTTCTTCAAAAATGCCAATGCGGGCATTGAGCACAGGAAATGTAGACAAGGAAGCACATTAATTTTTAATTATGAAGACTTTGGCCTGATGTGACACTGGCAGATTAACCTACTATCAAAATTCAATGCTACATCCCAACAGAAGACATTGCAATTCTTTGGCACAGATGAAGCAATTAATTTAAGTCTTAGATAATTAAAGTGTTTTATCTTTGTGACATTTATAATGTCCATCTCCTTCTTGGAAAAGGGCAGGAGGACTGATTAGTTTCCGTTAAATTTATAGCATGAAATCCTCAAAGATAGAGTAGGCATGAAAGATTGAAGACTGAATTAAAAAATAGATCATCAGCAAAAAGAAAAATGCTCTTCCTGCATTTCCTGAGTAAATCTGGCAAATTATTTGTGCATTTGCATCTACAGAGATGGAAAGTGAATGTATCAACTTGCAGCCCTGTCTAC
>JAJHUR010108654.1:9183-39028 GCA_027495735.1 Lutjanus campechanus | reverse complement strand
TTCAAGTTTTCCTACCTTGCAAACACAACCTAATGGTTAAAATTAATTCAATAAAACATTTTCCAAACTTTTAAGACTTTGTACAAATCAAACTGAGCCACTGCATAAAAGAAACACTGTTCCCATTCTGTGAGAAAACAACAGCTTGTGGACAACAAGCAATGCATATAAAATCAACTTCCTGGTAGTAAAGCCTTCAGGCTTTTTAGTCAATTCATATTCTCACCGGATACTGAAGGATTGTGTCGCATCACAAAAGTGTTTCCAACATCCTGCTACAACAGCTGCCTACCTGTGAGCTGTATGAGTCCAGACGCAGCTGAAGAAGAAAAGCCGTCATGGCCCTGGGGTCAGCTAACTTTTATCTCTACCAGACATCTGACCACACAAACAATGCTGAAGTCATGCACTGCCGATTACATAAGTCATAAAAACTGTTAAGATCAATGCATTCTCTAACTATGGGGTGCCGAACGCTAATGAAGGTCAGAGATAAACATCAGACAGAGGGGTCGTCTGATTGTCCTGACATCGTTCTACGCTCATTTTGTTCATCTGTGAAAACAGGTACAAAAGAGAAAAATAAAAACTGTGAGGATCATTTTTCAAAGAGTTTGTCATTGTAATACTGACTTTGGCCACAAGAGGCTGAAGTGCACCACTACCCCATGTTCGAGGTTCTAGGCCTTGTTCCAGCCTGAATCAGTTTGTATTATGGCTGTCAAAACTGGCCAAGAATGACGTTCGAATATTCCCTCTCAAAAAAGCATAAAAGAAAAAAACATAAGTTCGCATCATTTGAATCTTTACAATACACAGTTTGTACCGTGTGTTTGGAGCGCATGAAGGAATTAAAACTCCCCTGGAAGAAAACGTGAATGTTTTTAGTCTTGTTTTAGAACACGGCGCAGTGCTGCCACTTCATCCTCCTGTGGCTGAAATGAGTACTACAACAACAAACCAGCTTTTTCCATGAAAGCCACAAATATGGGACTTCCTTCCATCCGATATTAAAACTTTCTGTGATTTCTATTCTTTTTCCATGACACTGAAAGGGTGAGTAAAGCTGAATCAACAATCTAATCATTAATTTTAATTTCACAAACCATTATTAACTGATCAAACAATTGTTCTGTAAACACTATAAGCATCCTGTGACTTTGTACATAGTAAACAGCATTTTATAAGCATGTTTTATGTGAGGTACGTGCTGTTTGCTCGGAATGGAAATCAGCTTTTAGCTTTATCTGGTCAAGTACTTTAGTTTATGTTTATTATACACAGTCCCTGTCAAATAAACTCTTAAATAAATAAATAACACAGGAGAATTAAACTGACATTTTCACCTGTTTTTAAATCATAAACACAGCAGAGAAAACAATTTAGATCAGACTTGGAAAATGGATCAACATAATTTTTGTCTCAGGACTTCTGTTCAGAGTTTCAGTCCAAAACGAAAAACACACACTCCTTTTGAAAGAAATATTGGCATCCACCCTTAAAAAACAGATTTCTGGCACAAAACTAAGTTGAGTAATGATTTTGTGTTACTAGTGATGCGATGACTCATCTTCAGCTCTCTGTTCGCCCAGTTTGTTTAGAGGACCGAATCATCTGTGCTGCTGATTTGTCTGATTTTGAGACAAAGAATAATTTCAAAAGGTGTATGTCATGTTTTGTTATTAATGATGTCCAATTTGTGCAAAATAGAGAAGGTTTCTCTTTGTTCTAGGCTTACAATTATCGAAAAATACAAAAAAACAAAAATTTGAAACATGTCCCTATCCAGTACATTTGGTTAAACTTTCGCCTCGAATTTTAATATATTTCAGGGTCCAAAACAGCTTTCAGTTTAAATACGTAACCTTTCCCTGTATACAAACCTGACAGCCTGCAGCTTTTTAAAAAAAAAAAAACAAGCAAAAAGGGCTGAGAAATAATAACAGCAGCAAAATGAAAATGATTTCTATACCATGCTGCCCTTTTATTCTGCCTGAAAGAAGGACCTTTAGATTCGCTCTGTCCTCAGTCTGTCACTTCAAACATCGCGTTTCTTATCAAACAGCAACACAAACACACAAACAGTCAAACTACGTCAAACTATGCTGAGGTAACAAAGGTAATTACCAGAGATTTAAAGTTGCAATATGCAACATTCAGCCTCACTAGATGTCAGCAAACATTACATTTGCTATGTAAAGAAACAGAGCTGTAAGGACTGTAAGAACTGATTGATTATTAAATGAATTGTCAACTATCAAAGAACAAAAAATCTCTGATTCCAGCTTCTTTACTCCTCTCTGATAATAAACTGAATATTTTTGGATTGTGGACAAAACAACTAATCAATTAACTAACCAACACATTAATTGACTATGAAAATGATGAAAGCACACATCAAATAAATTTTCCTGTCATTTTAGGTAGGTCTGATCACGCAGATGTTTGTTCAAGTGTTAATTTTTCAAATCAGTTTGATTTTAATTAGTTATTTGATTATATATAAACAGGGCTTCATGCCATGATTGACAGCTGAGCTCTGTGCACGTTTGAGTCGGTCCGCTGTGTGGGCAGGATCTCGATGCCGCGGCTCCAACACCGATCATTACCGCACAAACTCCAAAAGACGGAACCATGCAGTGCAAGATGGCAGCGCTCGTACCTGAGATATTTTGGCTTTACTTTTGTACCGTGGGAGGAAGTGGAGGGCCGTTGTCCAACTTTATTTATCTTTATTGCTTTGTGCATCTGTCCTCCTCAAGTCTGTTTTCAACATGGCCGCCTGCTGAGTAACGTTCTCATATTACAGCTAAACAGTGCACTAAAATAAAACAAAATTTCTGAAAACATTTTAGGTGAGAAATAGGAAATGCAGTAACAGAATCTCGATCCGTATCAGCACTGCCTCGTTTCACAGTTTCATCTGCATTTCAGGAGTCTCTGTTGGAAACCAGAGCAAAAATGGTGCCTGCCTGGTCACAATCTTTCTTGTATTACAGCTAAACAGTTGAAAACTAAAGGGGGGCAGAGTGTTTGAAGCCCAGAGGCTCTGGAACAATCTGCCCAAAGAAATCAGGTCAACCAAGTCAGTAACCTCCCTTAAAGCCCTTCTTAAAACATAACACTTAACCGGAGAGTCTTTCCTTATTTTATGTAGGTTTTAACTGTTTTGGACCATATTTAATTCTTAAAAATGTTCTAATTTTTCTATTTCTTCTTCTTCTTCTACCTTCTGCACTGTTGTTTTTATCCACAAAATTGTTGTTTTTAAAAAAAATGATTTTACAAATTGTCTGTTTTAATTTGTCGCCTGTGTGAAGCAATTTCTAACTTTAAGTGCTCTATGTAGAAAGATTATTATAATATTAGAAACATTACACTAAAATGTGTTTCTAAAAAACACTGCAGGGAAGAAAAACAGGTAATCTAGTAACATAATCTTGATCCATATTTGATCAGCACTGCCTAGTTTCACAGTTTGATCTGAGTTTTATGAGCTCATCTTATCAGTTATCGTCAGACCCATAATGAGGCTACAATAAACTGTGATAATACCAGGTTGTATAAAATATATTTTAGTGTATTCAAATTACAAATCGTATTTTAATCAAATACATTTTCTCACAGAGAATTTTATATTTTATCTTTTTTTTTTTTAAAATCTTTTATTTATTTGCGCCCATCTCTGGTTGCTGAATATTTTTTCTGCTTTACGATAGAACAATGAAACATATAAATCTGATTACAAACCTTATTCTCATCAAATACATTGAAGACAAAGGAGGCGAACTTTGTGGGATCTCCAAAAGGAAAGAACTGCTTGTAAATCTTCTGAAAGCCCACAGCGTCCAGCTGCCCACTGGGACAATCTTTAATGAAGCCTTTGTACCTGAAAGACAAAGCACAGACAGACAGAAGTTATTTAAAGGTTCTTTAGATGAGATTCTGAGCATTAATATTTCAGCACACAACTATTTTCTATGTAAAGATATAGTGGAGTCATGCGTGTTATAATCTGAGCTCCTCTGGTCTTTGTTTCAGCGTCTCATGTTAGTACATGTGAGTCCTTCACTGTGAAACTGTTGGCTTTGAGGGGAGCCACATAACAGCTGTTTCTTTTCACATCTGTCACATTATGATGCTACCGTGACTAAACCTGAGTTGACAAGTGGAAGAATAAAAAGGGTTCGTTTTTGGTGGGTTTTATTTTGTTTCTTTCAAGTTTGAATGAAGTGTTTTACAATGAACTGCAGGGTAAAATGACTGTAGTTGTCAATGGAGAATTGCTGCTTCTGGTTAAAGAAAAAGGAGCTTACTCATTGAAAAAAAAGGTCTATCTCTGCAGGGATCCTCTCCATCATGTTGTGAGACACTTAGCATGACTTGGATTACACAAGATGAGCAGCATGGAGGCATTTTACGTTTTGTTTTTGGGTTTTTTTGCAGTTGTTTTTTAAGTTTAGCCACCGTTCACTTCCACTGTTTTCCTGTGAACCATCCCTTTAAGGTCCCCTGATTTATAGAAGCTTTAAAGGGCCACTGTGTAGTATTTAGTGGCATCTAGTGGTGAGCTTGCAGATTGCAAACACCTCCTCTCCCTCACTCTCCCCTTCCAGGCGTGTAGGAGAACCAAGACTCATTCTAAGTTAAAGAGAACACACCAGTTCTTATTTTCAGATGATTATAATGAAAACACACTTAGATATTATATGAATATGCATGAATATTATATTGGCATTTCTGCCATAAACCACCAATAAATCCCAGCAAATTTTACACATTGGACATTTAAAGAGTTAAAATATCATTTACAATGTGATGACGATGCATAATCAAGACAAGACTGTCCAATAATGATGATAAATTGAAGTCACCTCCTCACGTCTGCAGCGGGCATTACTGATTCAGTTTGAAAGCGTGTGCAAGATCAAAAAGGTAAAGTGCAAAGCTATTTGTCTCATTCACAGATAAGAAGATCGCCTTAATCCAATAGCAAGCCCAGAGTGGTTAACTCTAATCAAATTACTCTCTAGTCCTCTTTTGATAATATGCGTGGCTGATAGATAAGTCTGAGAGCTTCCTCTCGCCCCTGGAAATGACATATCTAGAGAGCGACTTAATATCTCTATTAGCCTAAATATAGAAGCATCTCATAAGCAATTTCAAGCGCAGTCACTCAAAGGTAGGCAGCCTCCTTGTATGTCTTCATAAAGGAACACAGCAGCAGCCTCAAAGTCTAACGAGACTGTAACAGGTCAGGGAGGAAGGAAGAGAGTGTTAGCCTTTATAAAAATAAATGCTACATGAAAAGTAGAAGGAGGAAATAGCAGGGAAATAATAACACTCTGTGGTTATAAAAAGCACTGCAAAAAGCTTGATCAACAGGGAAAATGACGCAAGTTCACACGAGGGAGCGCTGCGTGCTCGCCTGTGATTCAGTTCTGTTCGAAATAAGGCTGGCCTGTAATTACGGCCAGAGAGAGAGAGAAGAGAGCGCGCGCGTGTGTGTGTGCTGATGAAGACTGAAGGCCAGGACAGATCTTTTTCCACTCACACTCAGGCTCCTTCCTCACTCCTCTTAAACTCTTTACTTTTAATCTGCCTTGGAGATAATGAAGCAGCTCCATATAGTCAAAGAGATGGAGAGACGCTTTGAGGAGCAGCTGGGAAAAAAAGTTCAGCATGAAGAGAGAAGCGAGAAAAGAGCAGAACCATGTAATTCTCACATTTGAATTATCTGGAGATATGCAGGGAAATGAAAGCCTGGCTCACTATAATGCAGGATGTAGAATACAATCTAATTGGTATTCAAAGTGCAGAACACATAATGCATATCATAATCCAGAGCCGACCCATTTCACCTGAATTCGTTCATTGTTAATGTGGCTGTTGAATATCAGAGGCTGAGTAACACTGTGACACACTGTACAAAAGAGTGTGAGTACTGTATGTACAGTATAGTATAGAGTATATACACAGTGCATACAGTAGAGTTTGTTTACTGCGAAAACTAAATGGTGCATCTATTAAGTAGTGAAGCCTTTACGTCCTTGGTTTGGGTAGGTGTGAATGCCAAACTCAAACTCTGGTGGGGACCAAACAACTGCTCTTCAGGGAGGGCAGGAAGTGGCACTAAAACCGGAGCCAAGGAAGCAGGCAACAGAAGTGGGCTCAGCAGCCCCCCAGTCAACATGGCCGGACTGGGACTGAACGCAGCCTCTGAGACCGATGGAGGTCATACTGACGACAGGGAATACAGTACCAGACAGTGGCTACGACCGTGACTCTGAGTCTGGAGACGATGAAGGCACGCCAGGCGGGGACAGGAGAGGAGTGAGAGGGAAGCTGGGCATCAGCAGTGTGAACAGACAGAATATTTTCACATCTAACTGTGAATTAAGGGTTTATTTCAACCAAACCTGAGCTGGCGATCGTTGGAACAGTGGCAACACGAGCCAAGATGGCTTTGGTGGGTTTTAAATTAAAAGTTTAAAGTAAAGTTTGAGTGAAATGTGTTTTATGATGAGTAAACAAGGCAGTTAAGTACATCTTGGACTTGGGCTACACTGGCTGCACAACGTTCTTGGGGCAGTATTTATCAGGTGCACTTTCTTTTTATCTCGCTCTTTTTGCACAGAACTCTCTGGTTACAGCTCTTCTTCTCTTCAAAACTCTTCCGCAAACTCAATAACAAAACAGCAGCAGAAACGCTGTCTGTGTGGACAAACGTGTGCCTTCAGGTGTGCGGTTGTATTTTTGTGTTTAATAAGGAAGATAGGAGTAAGAATATTTCCTTTCTTGACATCTTGTGAATTTGTTAAGGGAGCTTTTGGAAGACAGCGAACTCACTGCTCGGTGGACTGCGGCCTTTTTTTGGTACAGAGTGGTATTATGACACAGGAAGTGTAGGGGCTAGCTGGTTAGCATGCTAACTACAGTAGATATTTCTGAAACATGATAGAAAGACGTTCTTCACATTCTGTTGAAAATTTCTATTTTTAAATTATAACTCTTACATATTGTACCTTGAAGCATTTGCACTAAATCACCTATTTTTCAATTCAATTACTTCTATCTAACTATCTAACTAGCAGAAGAAGCTGTATTGTTTTTATTTAATCACTTCAAATATGAATATAATGAGAAACTGCAGGGGCAGAAATGTGTTTTTGACTGCAGTTCAGCTTGTTGACATAAATAATGGTTGCACAAAGCTTGCATCACATTGACAGGAGGATAAATTAATACATAGAAATGAAATAAAAATCACAGACCACATGAATAATGTGGTCAACGTGCCCCGACTCAGACCCTGTGAGGTCAAACGGTCTGCGTTTCATAAAGTTATGAGGAGTACCGCTCCCTGTGGAGACGTCTCCCGAGGCTCCGAAGAAGCTTTTCAAAAGTCTAAAAAATGTTTCTTATGAGTCACTAAACTTTATGGAAATCACTAAATCACTGGAGTACCTCTTTAATATAACGGTTCTCCCTGCCTGAAGAAGATGCCTGAAGGAGGTTTCTTTTCTGTTAGTTTTTATCGTTTTTACAAAGGGCACTTATGAAGGATGTGAAAGCGTTAGAGAGCAGTGTGAATTAAAAGAGTACTCCATCATAGGGTTGTCACAATACCAGATTTTTACAATTCAATACAATCCTAGAATTTAAAAAAATTATACTTGATACCTCTTTCAAAGCAAAAAGAAAAAATAGATCCAAGGCACAAGTGAAATTTCTTTCTTTTTTTTTTTTAATTAACAAAAGCTGGTAGAGGAAAAAGTCCCTGAATATTGTCTCGCTTTGCTGTAAGACAGATTTCAGACAGGACAATAAAGACTAAAGAACTAAAGTCTTGAATGAGCACATAGATCACTTTTTTTTTATAGCTTTGGTACTTTCAGTAATATCAAATATTAGCATTGTAGTGTTTTGTTTTGTTTTGATTTTTGAGGTATTGAGAAATTTAAGTATTGAAGCTTTTGAAAACATTTCTCCGCTGTGCTGTTTGCACTGTTCATTTTGATTTTGCACATCTCACACCTTTTAATTTTGTGATGTATACTGTTTATTGCACCATGTGCTCTTTACTTACACTGGAGAAAAGAGTGGATTAATGTAACAGATTGATTATCGATGGATTAGTATAGGCTCGGGGTAGAGCTGGACAAGCATGTTGCTTCTTCCTTCTCCTTTTTGGACATTAAATGTTCATTTACGTCTGTTCATTATTTATTGTACATTTCTGCCTTATTAAATAAATCAAATCAAATCAAAACAATATATTTAGTTTGTTCTTACTCTGCTGATTGTACCTCATCAGTGCTGCCACCAGTTTTGTTATTATCTCTATTCTTCATTCTTTTTTTATTGTACAGTATTATTGTATTGTCTGTTTTCTTTCCTTATTTACTACTGTTTCTTCCCTCCCTCTCATATTTCTGTTGCTTTGAGACTGAAATTTCCCCACAGGGATAAATAAAGAGCTGCCTACCTACCTATTGCACTTATAACATGCACTATAACATTGTCAGACTCTCAGTAAACAGTTTAAAAAGTGATGCAGAAGAACCAGAGATATCATCTTTTTTTATTCTGTGCATTCTTCTTCTTCTTGTCAAAACTTGGCACATACGTTACCCACAATGCAATTACACCACTGACAGTTCAAGTCAGAGACTCTGGTGTGTTATGTTAATCGAGAATCTTTCGAGTCCTATAAAAGGCACTGCTGGGATTCGAACCCAGGATCTCCTGTTTACTAGACAGGCGCTTTAACCAACTAAGCCACAGCGCCAGGTGTCGGGGCACATTTAGCCACGAGCTGTTAGCCTACAGCTGATAGGAAACATGAGCTACAGACACCTGCTAGGCTCCACATTTCTCATTTCCAACGTTTTATTCTTCAGCCCAAACTGATATTGACTCAAGTGACATCAGTTGAGGACATTTATCAGACCACAGCTCCCTCTGGAGACACGAGACACTTTGTACAACTTCTTTGAGACAAGCAGTAGAACTCATCAACACCTGTAAACAGAATCAGAGCAGTTCCCCTTTAATAAGTTATTGGCCATTTCAACTGTGAGAAAATGATTTCATATTCAGTAAAGATTTACACACTTCATACAACTTCTATTTTATCTGATGGTTATTATAGCTCAACATATTTTATTAAGTTTTAAAGGCAGCATATTTATATAATTGACTTAAATCTGACATTTAATATGTTTTTAGTGAATTATGTTGTTGTTTAAAGTGGTTAATGATGGAAATTTAATGTCCCATGAATTTCAAAGGAGCAACTGCGCATGCAAAAACAAGTGTAGCACTTTTAGGCAGCCATAGACTTTATATTCAATCCTATATATTTGAAATCCTGTTTAATACAAGATTTATGGTTGAAGTAAGTTGTTTCTCCCTGCTTCCTCCTCCCAGAACATGAGGAAGCTCAGGCAGGCTGCAGAAACACTGCAGGATGCGTGCAACATCCTAAACTGACAATAACAAGCAAAGACAAGTCCTACACTGTAAGTTTATCAGCTGTTTAAAACTGTCAATGATCTGTTAATGTAAAGTTAAGCCTGTTATCCTGAAAACAAAAGCCCACTGCTCTGAAAATACACAATCTGGAGTTTGAGTTCAGTGACTGCCTGCCAGACTCCATTAACATACCGCTCATTTGAACTGTTATAAATATTTATTCCTTCTCAAAGTTTATTTATGATTTCTTACAGCTCATAAACAGACACTGACTCTTTTGGCGAACATTTGTCATGAATTTCAAGTCTAATAAACACAAGTTACAGGCGGGAACAGAAATTTCAAAGGAGGACACCGTGGCTGTAGTGCTGTTGTCAAAGAACTGTGATCGTCTCCGACGACATATCGTGGTCATTTTATGATTTAGTACAGCAAATATATCACAGATCTCTCCTTTTATTCCTGCCACAGGGGTCGGATCCTCCTTGAAATCAAACAAAATACACACAGACCAGAAGAGCCTATGTTTACTTTTGCCTGGAAAAGTCTCACAGTAGTTTGTTAGCTCGCCAAAAGACTAATTTCCTTTAGAAAATGTTGTTTTTGATGTTTTATTTTGTGGTCATGGTTGATACTGGGGCTGAATCAGCAAAGAGAAAAAGGGACAGTGATGGAGCTTGAGAGAAAACATGAGTCAGCTTTGTTCAGTCATTTAACAGATGGAGAAAATCGCAGGATTTGAAAGGATTCAAAAACTGATCCTGAATTGTCCCTCTTCCCTCTAGACAGGTATATTGTATGTCTATTTTATTTATGAAATAGATTGTGAGACAGCGGCGGTCACAGACTGCAATACAACAACTGGCTTATAAAGTAACATTTTGTTGGCCTTGCCGAAAATCAGCCAATATATAGTTACTGGATTTTTAAAATGAGTCAGTATATGTTGGACTCCAGTCAAATTGTTCAATATGCGCTCAGTGTTTTGATTTAACAAAGACTGGCAGTGAAATGTTATTTTCCCTCTTCAGCTGGTCAATAGTCACATTCATTTGCACGAACTAGTACGCATGCAGGGCCGACCACCACATGTAACATACTACTGTGGAGTTACATAAGCAGAAGACCACATATACAGTATAATGGTACAGTACAGAGACACTGTAGCAGCGTAAACATGTTTGCTCAACGTCAGCTATTCATCAGAGTCATAATCAGAATCACCTTCATTTGCCAAGAACACATCACGTACAAGAGATCTGACACTGGTGCTACGACACATACACAGTCAGACTGTACTTGAAGTGGTGCAATAATGCAACTACGCACTGTACTTGCAGGGACATAGCAGACGTGACATTGTGCATCGGACCACGCTGGGGAGCCAGCATGGAGATAAAGTATTTATTACTGGCACTGGCTCCTGCTCCTTGGCATCTAGCATGGTGGTTTGCTAAAGAGTTGTGCAGGATGTTTCTCTTTGCTCCTGCCTCGCTGGCAGGAACATCACTGCGCTATGGCATTTTGTTATTGATTTCAGGTGAGCCTCGAGCATACTAATGATGTTCCCTTAGAGGAGAATTAGAAAGGGGAACAAATTTAATGCACAACACAGGCATTTATCTAACCCTGCTAATTCTTCTGTGTCTGTGCCTGTGCTCTAATTACACGCCATCTGGCATTTCCCCTGGTAAAATTCCCTCTCATCCCTCACACTCAGGCGTGTTGATTGCTGCTGATCTTCAAGTGAGGACTCATGCAAACTTTCCTGTGAAAGGCAGCGAGAGTGATGGTGAGAGCTGGCTGCACAGCCTGGGGGGTGGAGGTTTAAGGAGTGGGGGGTATTCCGCCCCAGTGCACTCAGGCGGCCCCAGAGACAGGCCAGCTCGGAGGCTCTGGACCTGCCAATGCCCTGTGATATTGAATGCTGCTGCTGCTGCTGCTGCTGCTGTGTGGCTGTGAATGTGCCCCGGCTCCTTTCCCCCCCGTAAACCCCCTAACAGGGGACATGAGCAGCGACTAGCTCTCGAGGCAAAGCTCTTCTCATGCATGCAAAATTAGGTCGTGAAATGCAAAACCAAGGCAGGAGAACTGAAGTGTGAACATGGAAGAGTGATCACTTTATTACAGAGCTCCTCTTCTGATATTCACCATTCTTTGTTTTTCATTTTCAAAAGAAACAAAAGCCCAAACGCAGCGTGCAGCAAACAAAAGCGATGACTACGCTCATGCTTGAATCATCTCTGTAAATAAAGATGCATTGTCTCTTATCTGCGCGCCTGTCAAACCGTGCCTTCAGAGACACATTCAGAAATTCACACCTTAACTCACGGGTGTCAAAGTCATTTTAGTTCACAGGCCACATACTACAGCTCAAACTGATCTCAACTGGACCGCACCGGTAAAACCAGTACATTAAATTTAAATTTTCATCCTTTTTCATATAAATAAGGACAGCTTCATTCTTTTAAATCACTTCTTAAAACCCAGTTTTATAAACTTTACTTTACTTTGATACTTTATTTATTTGATAAACAAATCGTGCTATTGTTTTTTGTTGTTTTCGTGTCTTTTGTTTCTTGTTATAATTTTTCCTCAGTTTTAGCTTAATTCTGTCCTACTTTTGTCCGACCTCACTGTTCTGTATCCTCCGTTTGCTTTGTTTGTCAAAGCACTTTGCAAACTTTGTTTTTAGAGCTATATAAAGTGCTATATAAATAAAGTTGTTAATATTACCATTATTATACGTTACATTAATGACCCATCATTCAAACAACTTGTTGCGATCTGGAAATTCTTTTAATTTTGCAGACATTTCCACTCCCGTGTAGTAATGCTACATCAATGGTCAATTAAACCAATTCTGTCTTATATTATTTGCTATTCTTTTAGGTATGGAAAAGAACAAATGGTTTGTCATTGTTGTTGACATTTATCAATGCTCTTTGCGCTTTTATATTTAATAACTTTGTGCTCCTAAAACACATAAAAACATTGCAACATGCATGACATTTTTTTCTGGGAAAAGCTGTTGTGAAATCAGTCCTTTAAACAATCCCAAAACTAGCAGAGGTCACTCAATAGAGTGCAGATCCCCACCAGGCAACAAATGGTGAAGCACCTACTGCAATGCCACCACAACTGACAGATGCAACCAGTGGAGATTTGCAAAGTCCATCAACATTAAAAAGCCTCCCACATATGCAAGATTTCAAACTGAAGCAGTTTTTGATCACTTGCGGCTGCTAGTGGCCAGTTAAGAAGAGTGAGAAGTCAGCTGCTAATAGTCGTATAAAACAGAGCGGTCAAGAAATATGTTTGTCTCCAGCAACCAGTCAAGTTGTAGTTTACATCCATGTCTGTCCAGACTCATATAATGTCTGCAGTGAAGACTTTGAAGGAATTTAATAAAAGGTATTAAGTGTATTTTTTGGCAAAATGGAAGTTCTCATTATATGTGTGACTCCAGAGAATAATTTCCAGGTAGAAACATCCTGTCTTAACTTTGATATTTTCACAGAGGAGTACAGAGAACTGAGCATGATGATGTCACAGCGAAGTTGACCTTTGACCTTTTGGATGTAAAATGTCATCATCTCATCATTTCATCCTGCAAGATATCTGTGTGTAATTTTGTCACAATGTGTTTAGTGAGGTCACTGAGACCTTTAACCACCGAAATCTAATCAGTTCTTACTTGAATACAAGTAAACATTCGTGTCAAGTTTGAAGAAAGCGTTCTTGAAATATTGTGTTCACAAGATTGGGCTGACCTGAAACCATTACGCCTCCTGTCATAAAAATATAAAGGCATAAAAGTGATTTTGATTTTGAAGAATTCTGAATCACAGAAATCCTTCAGCATACAATCATGAATGCGCACAAAAAAACTGGCTGATCAGTTCAGTAGTGTTTGAAATTAGCTACGAGATGCAGGTCCACTGATCACGCTCACACACCGAAGCGATTGCAAGATGCCCGGCAGGAATAATAATAAAAAAAAGGCTACGAAATCCTGGAGGCACTGATATGTATTCATTGTTTTTTAAGAGAACTGTATTGGTGGCCCGTACGTTTGACAACCCTGCCTTAACGGTAATGATCACTCTCACTGTAGCTCTACGACTTATCCTGACCTGAGGTGTCTCTGTTTCACAAATGTGTTTCGTTTTGAAATGTGTTAGTACGTGTTACAACAGGCTGTGATCAGATAAAGACTAGAACTCTGCAGGATGATGATCAGAGGCTGGTGAGGTGCGGGTCGCACCGACTAATAGGTACAGAATCTCAAAGAATTACTAATCGTCAACCTTGTGGAGGCTCTGTGACTGTGTAGTCATTAGGCGGCTGCCGGAGAAACAGCCTCATGCCCCTGCCATTCTTCTGTTATCACACATCCCTTTTGCAAATAGAGCAAAAAGGTTGTTGAGGAATGCATCATGGAAATGTCTGTATCAGTGTTATCAGCCTTCAAAGTCATTCAGTCTCAGGAAGGCTTCAAAGTCATTCTATTTTCAGAACTCATCTGTCTTCAGGGAAGAGTGAGGGAGATGGCTTCAAATCAACTATCAAACAAATAGTAAACACAAAATCCACGGACCCGAGAAGAAACCAAATCCTGCATTGGCAAAATACATCAAAGTGGGTCAAGATCAGACCTCCTGATTCCTGTGTGCTTTGCCAGTGAAGTCACAATAGCAAATATATGACTAGCCTCACAGAAGAAATGGAAACATTCTCATTAAAAATGAATGCACACACTTACCACTGCTGCACCTCTTTCTCTGTAACTGTAAGAGAAATAAAGAGTGACATTAGCTCAGAGGAAAACTTTGGTTGTCCTAGAAAAAAAAGGCAGCTTGCTGTGAGATTCAACAGAGGAGCCAAGTAGTAGCAGCGTTAATCATCTTGGCCCAATCCTTTCAAACACACATCGTCTAGAGCTGCACCGAAGCTGCACAGCTTCATTCATAAAGTTGACATTCACATTCTAAATAAACATTAAAATGCTCTGCAGCTTTTCTTTTTTTTTTTGCATGTTTATTCATTCTGTTTAAACCCTGCACAGTTGCAGATAAAGATTAGGCTACACTAATATTATTAGTGTTATACTATTTATAGGATTAGATTCTGGTGGAGGCTGAGGATTGTTTTTAACTCGTGTGATCCAAATAAGGATGAAACGATTAACAGCTTCACAATAAACCACGGTCACATTCACAACAATTACTTTCATCGTTTCAAATTTGAATTATCGTTACACCCGTGGCTGATTACAGGACTTTGAAAAGCTCACACTAAATATTTTCCAGCATCGACCACACACTCTGAGACGCAGCTGCAGCAGCAACGTGGGTTCGTTTTGCATCAGTGAAAAACACTGACAACATAAAGGACATGATGCCATATTAAATCCTAGAGGTATTCAGTGTAAAACCTGGTGAAATGATCTTTGTGTCAGTAAGTTTTGAACATTTCCATTCATTTTGACTATTTCCTGGTGTCGTTGATCCTCTATGACAGTAAACTGACTATCTTTGGGTTGTGGGCAAAACAAGACATCAACAACTAAACTATTAATCGAGAAAATAATCACTTTATTTAAATTAAATTTAGGGTTTTTCATTTTTTTGGGATTATGATGTTATAAAATATGACTTTCCCTCCTGAGTTAACCAAAAATATTCAACAGTGTTAACACGCAAATGTTGGAAAATATATATAATGCATATAAAGATGGACAACATGTCAGCTCCCTAAAAGTGAAACCAAAACATCTGGATCGCCCCCCTACATGTAAAAATAAATGTTTTCCAAAGATGGTTTCTGTCATTTTAGGTAGTTTTTAAACACGGTGATGTTGGTTCAAGCATTTATTTTACTGATTAGTTTGGTTTTTAATTAGTTATTCGACTGACATCACCAGCACAAGATGGCAGCGCTCATATCCAGAATATTTTGGCTTCATTTTGGTAGAGTGGGAGGAAGTGGAGACAGGTCGTCCATCTTTCTGCAGTCAATGGTGTAGTGTGCCTCATTGATTCTAGCAGATACTATCAGAGGACATGAATAATAATTTCTGCTGGCCAGCACAGTTGAAGGCAAGTGGGAGTAAACCCAAGAGAGCCACAAAAAGACAAACACGGCTGAGGGAATGAAGGCCGGACACAGATTTAAGAAAGAGAACAGTTTAGGAGGCAGGATGTGTTATCATGCCCACACAAACACCATTATCTGCCAGTATCTAATCAACCAATCCCTCATGGCTTTTCCCATGTCTCTTTACTTTCTCTCAAGTAACCAAAGCAATTTTCGGCCTCTGAGCCCACAGGGTTACTAATGAAAACAAGGGCTGGAAATCAATAGCATTAGTTTAACCAGGTGCTCCTGAGAGAGACTTTCTGAATACATGTTTCTGTATAGATATACAGGATGGATGTCGTCACCTCTATGGGGCCTCGAGCAAAGCTAGAGCCTTACAAATACAACAAACTGCTACTTAGTTAATTGATAATTTCTCCTATTGTAATGTTTAACCTTGAGCAGCTCATAGTCATGGTTACAACAAGGGTACACAGGGAAATAAAGGAAAAGAAACAAAAGAAAGGAAACAAAGAAACCCGAGTGGACTGTGTGTCTAAACATTCACTTGCTACAAATAAGACATTTCTGAGCCAATCAGATGATTAAATAAACCAACACCCTCACATTGCAGGAGACTGGTCAGGTAATAAAAAATATATTTAAAACTGTATTTTGAGATTTTTACTCTTCAATCATTCTGGAAAATATATTTTAAAAGATCAAACTCTTGGCTGTTAAGTGTCTCAGAGTTCTCTTGATGCTAATCAAAATACACATTTTTAAACCATAATTCTTATTTAGCTTTAATTTAGAAGGGCTACAGAGTTGACCTGTTATGGTTGAGACACATCTGATAGCAATATTATTTAATGCATTTGTCAAAAAAAGAAAGTTTAGCGATGCTTGAGAAGTATTTCTGCCTTTTTTTAAACCAGGAAGTGAGACAGGGGTCCTCGGGGTATAGCTAACCCTTTTCATGCCTGATTAAATCATGTTTTTGTAATAATGTGATGGAGTTCATGGAAATCTGGGACACAACTTTAAAAGGCCAAAAAAAAAAAAAAAGATTTTGAAACAAAGATGATTATTATATCACATTTTTCACTGATGCTATCAGAAAGTATTGTTAGTTTTAGATTCTGAAGGATTTTGACGTATTTTTTAAATGTCTGAAGTTGTGAATTCTTGTCTGGGACGAGGCTGATTTCTGGCACAGTTAAAAAAAATAAAGCAAACCAAAGTATAATTAATATTAATAATATTAATAATATAATAAAAGTGTTATTATTAATTCAACCAACACACTCATTGGAGGAGACTGGTCAGGTTAAAAAAAAAAATGTTCATGACGAGGGTAAAAAGTTGTTTGTTTGTTTTTTATTTAACTAAAATCATACATGGTTCAGCTTGTCCCTACAGGAGAACCCTTTATGGTTCCAGGGTTTCACTTGGAACCCTTTCAGAGACTTTTACCTAGAACTCTTGGGGAGTTCTTTAGATGAAAATGGTTCTTAATAGAAACCTTAGTCTTACAAACAACCCTTGACAAACACTTTCTTTCAAAGAAGAGTTCTCCAGTAGCAACTGGTTCTGGGTAGAACCTCAGTCCTTCAGGAAGAACCGTTTTAGAACCATTATTTCTGCTCATGGCTTCTTCAGCGTTGGAGCAGAATCACACAGAGTCTGTCGATGAGACGACCGGGTCAGGTAGCGCTCGCCTGCATACATCTCGGCCTCAATTTGTTCTGCTCAGCATTTCACCAAGAAGCCCATCATGTGACCTCTTTCCTGGGCTAATAAATGTCAGGGTCAATCTCATGACTGTCAGCCAAGCCAAGCTACCATTAAATTGGCCTCAAAAGTCAATGTAGTCAAAAAATTGAGCCAATTTGCCATGGCTACCGTTTAATAAAAAAAATTTATTACATAACTCGGTCAGAGGCAATGGGCAATAATGCAATCAGCCCTGTGCAGGAGAGTGCAGGGCCCACTCAGCCGGTCGGCCCTGCAGGGTCTGCTAGAACACATCCAGCTTGCACTCTGTCACTGTGAGCCTCTTCATGGCTTTGACAACTTATAAAATCATCATGCTCTTACATGGGCCTGTAGCCTCCATCCTGCACACTTTAATAGGACTGCTGGTCTTTCCTCGTAATGCCAGGAGAGCCGTTTGGAAAATCTTTTCTGGGCTGAGTTGAGCTCTCTTAAAGTACAGGTGAGGCTGCAACTATTTTCCACAATTTTCATCAAGAACAGGAAAATCACTGGTTAGCCAGCAGAGCCTTTGCACAGCTTAAAGGGAAAGTCAGGACTTTTTGTGTTTGGTTGTCCATAGTCTGTGTTTTACCTACAATAGATGGCGGTCAGCAGGAGTACCGGTGTGGTAAACTAAGCAATGTACTGCTGTGAACAGGGTCAACAGAAAAACGCATTTTAGCCACCTAAAAAAGTGTGTACGCTGATCTAACGCTGCCTTGATCAGTTAGTTTGTTATTTTGTGGCTTCTGTGTTTTAAAATACCAGTGTTTAGGATTTTGTGCTATCTAGCAGTGAGCTTGCAGATTGCAAACACATCGTTTCACTCTCCTCTTCAGTGCATATAGGAGAACTGACAGTGGTGCAAAACTTGCAAAATGCAATAGGTGACATCTAGAGCCAGTGTCTGGTTTCTACGTAGAAACATAGCGGTGCAACGTGGTGGCCTCTGTGGAAGAGGACCCACTCCTTCTATAGATATAAATGGCTCATTCTCAACAAATAAAACAAGCTGCCAGTTAAATACTAACGGCAAAACATGTCGGAACAGCCAGAAAAGAAGACTGATCATCAAAACACTTACAACTGACTTATTCTTACAAGTTGATTCGCTAAGTTACAAACTTGTTTGTCTACCGTTTCATGCTTCCTCTCCCGGCCAGTGTGTTCATCGTCTCAGTATTGTACATCACCTCGTTAACATTTCTATCATCAAACTGTTAGCAGTTAGCAGCCGTGCACCACTGACTTAAGTGTTACAAGAAAAATGGTCCGTGTTGCAACAATCACCTGGGCCTGACAGCAAGACGCAGCCCCTGAATGGAACTTGAGGTTTTGGTTGGAGTTTCTGCGACTAACAAATAAATGAGAACATGACTCTCCACTGGCTAATGGTTTGGTTGACTATTAGGAGTCTGATGGGTTTGGAGAGAGTGATATTTGGTTTATATAACAGCTGTCTCCCATTGGAAAAGGCTGTCTGACGAAAAGGTTAAGTGGTGAAAATATTCTAAATAAAGCGTACACTTAAACCGATACTGATCTTTTAGGTGGCTGAAATACATTTTTCTACTGAGCCTGTTTACAGGAGTCCATTGCTCAGCTTCCTACAGAGGTACTCGCACACATACAACCCTTTTGGCCAGGAGAATGTTTTATTTAAAATATAAGGTCAAAATAATTTTCTTATGAAGACTGCTGCATTTTTAAACCAATGACGAAGCAGAAGACAGACACGTAAAGATATTGTTTTGGACTAAACAGGCTGTGTCTCTTGCTCCGTCAACGCAGAGGGCATAATTTGTTGGGAGAAAACACCACTTCTTCTACTACTACCACTGGAACAAAAAGACACATGGGCACGGGGAAATTCAAGTCCAAGTCCCCAATCTGTCAACAACCAAAGCAAAGCGGTGGCTAAAATGGCAGACAAAGCTCCTCATGGGAGAGCCAGAAGAGAAGGAGGCAAACAGGATGAAGGAGAGGAGAAATGATAGTGACTCCAGTAAGGCAGCGACAGAACAAGGGAGAATGATCACGCTGGGAGAGAAAGCTTGGTGCCCCTCTCAGCGATGCTAACCAGATAAGATCCTAATTACACTATTCCATTCCCCGCTCAAAGAGGGCAATTAGGGGATAAAGCGAGGGAGACAGGGCGAAAGGGTAAGAGAGAACGAGAGGGAGAGAACAGGGCAGCAGCGAGCAGCCCAGCCCAGCACGAAGCCCAATCTTCCTCCACAGCAATTTCCTGCCACAACAGCCTTCCGTGGTTCTGCTGTGTAGAGACCCACCACACAAATAACACTGTCATTAAGCAGCCAATGGATGTCAACTCCCACCCACACCTGCACACTGTACTGCTGCTCAAATAATAACAACAACAATAATAATAATAATAATAACGCTGTGCGCCAGGAATAACGCTCAAATGATTAATATAGTGTCTTCAGAGCAGACGTGGTGGTGGTAATTATAAATGTAATCTCTGCTCAGATTTGATTGACAACTGTGGAGGGGGAGAAATCTTTATTTGTTCAGCAGGAGATCGTCGACAAACAAAGTTGGTGCTATTATAAGATGAGAAAAGCGAAGCCTGTCAATCTGCAATGTCCTGATAAGTCGGCAGGAACAACATGAGTCCATGTATGTGCAATTTATCACTCCGGCACCAATCCCACCATTTCTGTCAGCCGCTATGCAGGACGATGCCATATATAGCACAGCATCAATCAATTTACCAGGGATGTAACTAACTTTATTTATTTTCATTATCAATTAATCTGTCGATCAATTTCTCAATTAATGGATTAGTTGTTTGTAGGGGCTGCAACTAAAGATTATTTTCACAGTTGATTAATTGGTCCATTATTTTCTCAATTAATCCATTTTTTTTAATGTCAGAAAGTACTGAAAAATGTTGATCAGTGTTTCCCAAAACCTAAGATAACATCTTTAATGTTTTGTTTTACTCACAACCCAAAAAAATCCCGAAAATATTCACATTTAAAAATCTAAAATCTAAGAATTTTGACTTTTCTTCTTAAAAAATGACAAATGACAATTGATTGACAAAATAGTTGCCGAATAATTAATCAGAGAATATAGACTTTTTTTTTTTTTTTAAAAAAGACGGCTGGATTGGACATCGGATTTTTGGGTATATAACCTTAAGTTATATACTGTATGGACTAATGTATTGACTAATGTTACTTATGAATTAAATATTTAGCATCTTTCAGTTATATTCCGTGCAACAATCCTGCATCACATCACGCATCCTCAACGCTGCTGCATGCAAACAAACACGTCTCTCCAAGAACGTCATAAAATAACAATATGTTTACAGACGTGTCCACATACAACCAGGATATCCTTTGGCGTCCTTGACATTTTAATTTCACAAAAAAATCCTGTCTTGAAGTAACTTTATGACCAAGTGTAACGTTTGAATACCTTCTTTGCTTTGTGCATTTCCCCAGCATCAAAATAAGGTCCATATAAATGATTTCTGGTCAGATGTCAATGTCTAAGAATCGCGGTGTCTTTGGTAAGTTTCAAGGTTCACAGATAATCATTTGTTTTACTCCCGGGTTTGCGGTTTCCTCTATTAAAGGCAGCCATGTTGCAGGAGGTTTAGTCCTCAGTCTGACTGAGGGGGGCGTCTTCTGGTGGGGAAAGTGACATCAGTGCATACCCTCTATAATCGGAAATTTAAAACCCGATAGTCAACATTATGATCGACCAGCAACAATTTTGTAAAGCTGGGCTGCACATTCCTAACGACTGAACCGACTGGACGGTGAAACGCAATATTCGTAAACATGCAGGACGTGTTTATGTTCTAAGCTGGGGTACTTAGTGAGTCATGGTGAGGACGGCTGAGCGTGAGCAACCACAGATGGATACAATCCGACCGGCACCGCTTGGCTTAAAAACTGGAGTTTGGAAGCATTTTAGCTCCTTTGCAGGGAAAAAAAGACCTGGAAATGAGCCAAACTGTAAGCAAGCTGTGTCTAACTGAACTAATTCTGGATCATTACAAATATGCTTGGTTTTAAAAGAAGCAAGTAGTCACACAAAAATCATGATGCATCAATAATGGCTCTGTAATCGCATTGTAGCCCTCTGAATCAAAATTGGAACTGAGTTGAACCATGAGGGGCCAAGAGATTCCAACCCCTATTAAACGATTAGTCGTTTGATCCATAAAATCTCAGAAAATGGTGAAAAATGTTGACTAGTGTTTCCCAAAGTCCAAAGATGATCCTCAAATGATACATACTGTCCACACTCCACAGATATTTCATTTACTATCTCAGAGGAATAAAGAAAAATTCACATTTAAGAAGCTAAAATTAGAGAATTTGGACATTTTTTGCTGAAATCATCTGATTTCAGCTTCTTAAATGTGATTATTTTCTGGTTTCTTTACTCCTCTATGACAGTTAACTGAATATCTTTGGGTTGCGGACAAAACAAGACATTTGACGATGTCCTCCTGGGCTTGAGGAGACAGTAATGAACATTTTTCACTATTTTCTGGACCAAACAACTAATCAATGAATCGTGAAAATGACTGACATGTTAATTGATAACGAAAATAATCGTCAGTTGCAGCCCTACTATCCATCAGTCTCTGCATGCATATAAAAAAAATATACAAAAGGTCCATGAATTGCATATATAAGCACATCCTCTTCTTCTCTAAAACCCTTCAGCCTTATACAAACTCAGCATCTCCATATTCATAAATCCCCTCAGCGTGATTTAAAGATGCTGATTACAAGTTTTGCCCGACCTTAACCAATCACAATTTGCCACACAACATTTAAATGTAAATTTAAATCAAACAGGGAGGCTTATTCCCAGCTGACATTTAGTTGTAGCTCTGTTCTGTCGATAACAAGAAACTAGTGTAGAGACCCAATAATATCCCAGCGGGCAGGGCTGTTTACTGTACAGCCTGCATGAAACACGGCGGACAAAAATATCATTTGAAAGCTGCAGCAATTAGATTAAAGTTATTTCTTTCTTTTACCTTTGGCCACAATGAACAGAATGTGCAGGATTTTCTTTCCAAAGACAAGCAAAAGAAGAAAAAAAACCAGATGGTACTCACAGTAGGTTTTCCTCGTCAACTCCTCCACCACCTCTGGCTTGAGCTTGCTGTTTGATTTACCCATGATCTTCAGCTCTCCTCCACACCTCCAAATCCACCTTGGCACGCAACACCTGTTACTACCTCCTCTCCAGTCTGCTCCTCTGCCAAAAACATACACAAACGCGGGCCGGTTTAGGCGGTGAAGGAAGAAAAACACACTTTTGTTTAGGTTTAAACTCCCATTCAAGCTACATGAGTGTTATCGCTCTGTGTGGTTCACTCGAGCTGCAGCAGTCATGATCTGCTCAGTCATCAGCCCTGGCACTCCAGACAGGCGAGTCAAACCCCAGGGGCCCTGTGGAGAAGAAGGGCCGGCAGGTTGTTGAGTCTATACGAGCGCCGCTGAGTGCCTATGTGACCGACCGCCTCATTTCTTCACAGCAGTCTGTGGGCGAGGGAAGAGTGGCGTTCGGATGCGTTGCTACCTTCGTCCTTGGATACAAGAGTCACTCAGTGGCTGGGTTAAGCACGCTCACTCCCTCACAGTCATTCTCTGTTCTTCTCACTCCTCCCACCCCCTCCTCCCTTTTCCCACCACTATCTCTATTGCTCTGGGTAACTTACTGTAGAGAAGAATCCTCCCTCTTGACAGCTGAGATAAGGAGGTGTGTAAACCAAAATACAATGAACAGAGCTCGCCTCGCATGCCCCCTGCTGCACTTTGCCATAGATGGGAGGTAACTAAGTACAAATACTTTGTTACAGTACTTAAGTTTTCAGGTTTCTGTATTTCATTGAGTATCTTTTGCTTTCACTCCCTACATTCTAACACAAATATCTGTACTTTCTGATCCTTATATTTTCAAAACAGGCTCATTACGTTAGTTTTAAAGCATTTGGAGGGAATCTTTGGTTATTCTTTTTTGTATCATTGCACACCACCCTATCAACATCAAGACTGATTTAAACATAACTAGATGGGATAACAACACATAGAAGAGACAATTCCCTGGTGTATCTGTCAGTGCATATCATACACAGAATAGAAAACAAGACGATAAGAACGCAAAATGACAAAAACATACGAAAATGAAAGTGATGCAAAAAGTGTAACAAGCAAAAAACAACGCAAAAGATGTAACGCAAACAGAAACGGCACAACAAGACAAGGAAAGAATGTAAGAAGATGAAACAACAAACATTAAAGATGTAGTGACAAAAATGGTGCAACACAAGAGAACAGCACAAAAGACGTAACACGACAATAATGACATAACATGACAAGACATAATAAGATAACAAGATGAGAACAACGTAAAAACATAACAAGAGGAGAATGAAACAATGCATAAATGGCGCAACAGGAAAAAAGCTACGTAAAACTACGATAAAAATGATGTAAAAGACATAACAAGACCAAAAAAACAAGACTAAAACAATGTTGAAGATGTAACAAGGCAAAAATAACATCAAAACAAAAGCGTGATAAAAGACATAACAAGAGGAAAACAACATAAGAGACGCAATAAGATGAAAACGGTGCAACAGGACACAAACAGCGTGGAAGGATGAATGACCAAACAAGACAAAAACAAAAAAAAAAATTTAAAATGACAAAAACGCTGCATAAGACGTAACAAAACAAGAATTATGTCAAATACATAACAAGACAAAACAGACAGAGAAGGAGGCTCAACCACAGAGAAAAGGAGAGGTTCAGTTATCTTTGGACAGAAACAGCCCATATAAATTACTTTTCCACTCTGAGTACATTTCAGAGCCTGTACTTTTACTTTTTCACTTTTATTTGAGTAAAGAAGTTGAAACAGTACTTCTACTTTTACCAGACACACAAGTATCTGTACTTCTACTTGTAGTAAAGAATGTGTGTGCTTTTGCCACCTCTGCACTTTGCACTCACTCAAAGTGTTGACTCTAATCCCTGGAATTTATACAGACATAACAGTTTTAGAAAAAGGTAAAAGGTCTCAGTAATAATTAATGGAAAGCGGGGTCTCTGCATAGTTCTACGGCTGAAAAGAGATCTGGTATTGCTCTTAAAATAAGTGTGCGAGCTGTCTTGCGAGCTTAAAGGCGGATTTGAGGAGTGACAGTTTTCTTTTCTTCTCTGTTCTGACTCATAATTCTCCCTCCTTCCCCGGCCTCACGACAGCATGGTATGGTGATTTCCTCCTCTCTGTCACAGCAGACAGGAGATGAGGGATAATGGAATTTCTTTGTATCACGGGCCTGGCGTTGGCATGCACTGACGCCTCACCACGGCAACCGTCTAAGCCACAGAAAAGGAAAGTACCACAAGTACGCACTAGGCACCTTCACTGCGAACATCTGTTCTCCTCCGTCTCCATGGCCGCTGATGTCCTTCTGAGGGATGCCACGCTGGTAATCACCATCTTGTGTTCCTTGTGGTGTTGGGTTTTACTTAGATACTGTGAAAATAAGCAGACGGACAGCAGTTACGGAGAGGAATGGCAAGCATTTGCTGTGTTTTAATGCCACTGTGTTGTCACCTAGAGCCACAGACACATGATGAGCAGTGAACTGGAAAAAGACTCAAAACAAACAACAACCTTTCTACTGTCTGTCTGCAAAAGCTGCTGAATATAACCGACAGGCAATGATGACCAAGAAGAGAGCCGGTGATGTAAGTGCAGAAGCTATCAATATTAAAGTAAGATGCTTCAAAATACCATAGTTTAAAGGTAGAATGTGCAGAGTTTGTCAGTAGCTGCTCGGAAATGTATCAGAAAGACAGTTGATAGTTGAGTCTGGGGCCTGATATTCTTTATACAGAATAGAATATAAACATAAACAAACATTTTTTCACAATGATCCCTCAAAAATATGTAACAGAGGCAGGATGTTTTACAGTTTAAAAGCACAATATGCAAGCTCTGCCACTAGGGGTCTCTCTCACATTAAAACAATGACAAAAGACGCAGTTTGATGATGTCATGAAGTGACGTAAGATCATGGGAGTTGTTATCTTCACTTTTAAACAACCACCATAGCTGATGAAAATCTTCCTGACTCGACTCAGGCAGAAATCATGTTTACGGACTGTGGAATATTAAAGTTTTATTCACGCTATGATTGTTTAAGTTATAGCAACTAGCTAACATCGGCTAGCAGTAGGGCTGTACATTTAATCACAATCTGGCCATGTTCAACATTCAAATCACAGAACTAAATCACAATTTTCTGAAAAAGGGGAAAATGTGTGGGAAAACAATATCATGATGAAATACTGTAGTGCTGCAGAGATGCTCTGGCCTTGAAATCTTGTTTTCCAGATGAAAGAAAATATGTTTGTTGGGTACAGACCCCAACAAATATCACATCATCAAGATTTTAATTGTTCTTTTCTTCTTGTTCTCTTTTTTTTTTAACCATATCAACACAGACATTTTGGGACATCATCTTTTTGAAGTACTGATCCAAAATTTTTCACCATTTTCTGATATTTTATAAACCAAACAACTAATCGATTAATCGACTCTCCTGATCGACTCACTCCTGGAGTGAAGTGTTATTTAAACATTTCAGAATAAGAGCATAAACTTAAGATATTTTAATGTCACAGCTTTCACTATTATCTCTTCTTCTTCTTGTTTTTATAATTTCTTACCCTGTTTTAATGCTTGTTAATTTATAAACCTAATCAGGGCTCAACTATAAGGCTTGCCCACTTGCCCTGGGCAAGTAAAATGCCATGTAGGGCAAGTAAATCTGGCAACTCACTTGCTGAAATTGAATCATTTTTCATGCAAAATGGCAGAAAATGCTGTTTCCAGCCTCTCAAACATGAAGATATAGGCTGCCACTTTTCTCAGTTTATTATCATATTAAGCTGAATATCTGAGTTTAAGACTGACAAAATGACATTTAAAGACATCACCCTGGACTTTGAATAACTGGGATGGACATTTTTCACTATTTTCTGACATTTTATAGACACTGCAGCCCTAAATTAAACATGACAATTAAATCTAGACTTTGGTGCTATTTAATAACCTCTAATAAAACAATCAGTACAGACGCAAGTAAAAAATTGACTTTGGGCAAGCAGATTTACGGGCAAGAGAAAAAAAATCATTAAAATTTACATTCTAAGAATAATACAACTTAAATTATCTTGGAGTTTTAGTCACCTAAGTTGGAATGTCATCCAACCTGCAGGTGACTTGGGGGTGTGTTCACAGCGTTTCCACAACATAAAGGAGAGCAGCCTGGTCAAAACACTCCTGACCATAAACCAGCATTTGAAGGTTAATTTGATCCTGAACACAGTGACAATGTTATCAGTTCTGGGGAGCTTTGATATATAGCTGGTTCAATGATAATAAGTGAATACTGCAATAATTTACAGGAAACACACAAGATCTTTCAGGGCATTTAACATTTTTATTTATTTTCCATGTGCTTTCTGGAAGCACATGGAAAACTGGAAAATTGATCAGCTGTTATCCAGGTTTTCCAGAAGGCATGGTGAACCCTGCCAGGTTGTCAAATACTGACGCTTTGGGTTGGTAAAGCATCTCAAACACAGCAAAACAGTAAGAAAATAAGACAATACAGCCAAATGCAGACAGCACCAGACACTTCTAGAGGGTTATAAGTGATTATTGAGAGGAATTCTTCCAATACGACTCTATTATACATTGTTTTTCAGGAAAATCCTGCATATTATGCCTTTAAATGACAAGCAAATTACCTGTGACGTTAAGTCTCAGAAATGGTCGATTCAAGTCGTAAAGAGGAGACAACAGCACAACTAAAGCGCACAGACACACACCTGAATTCAGAGGAAACGCATGGCTGGGTTAACACGTGAAGTAGCGGCTTTGTTTGCATATATTCCTATTTGTTTTGGTTGACAGGAGTCAGATATGAGTCTGGGCAGCAGCAGCAGCAGCAGGTGGGATGTTGCCTTGCAGCTCCATAGCAACACACAGTTTATGGCTACAGTACAACAGCTACAGTGCGGGAAGCTCGCTGCTGGTCATTGTGTACTCGCAATGGTTGGTACCCACGCTGTTTCTCTGCGCTACTTGACTAAAAAACACCACAAACTCACCTTTAAATAAATAAAAGCTGTTCCATATGAAGTGACTCGGAGGTTTACCTGAGCTACAGCCGCTGAAAGTCGCCGTCCAGTCAGTCCCGGAGCTGAGAGAGCCGCCGTATGCGTCCCCGGTTCGTCTTCCTCCGCCTTCCTTCCTTCCGCGGAGTTCCGGAGCGACTCTGTGCTCGAGCGCGGATCGCCGCTCCGCTCGTGCTGCTGTGATGCCGCCGCGCCGTCAGGCAGTGACGTTGCTGCTGCCCCGGTGCCAGAGACACTGACGTCGCGGTACCATTGGTTAAATACACTGACTCTTTGTGTGCTTTAACGCACCATACACGTGTCAGCTCGTACACAGCGAGGCGTTAGTCCACACAAACTCACTTTCTGACCCACATTCTCAGAGTTTAGAGGCAGATGTGGCGCTTTTAGGGAGCGCGAATGACACTGATGTGAGTAAGCTAATGTCTGGGATAGTAAAAAAAAAGAAGAAAAAAAAAGAAAAAATGTCTGGGGTAGTCAGCTGAATGACTCATGAGGTTGCTGCTTTTTGTTTTCCATATTATGACTAGAGGTGCTTAACCTTTATATTAACTAATTACTGCAATCAGCTGTAAACCTATCTTGCCATTATTGTTAGGCTGTGATAAGGGCTGATTCAAATGGCTTAAAGGGATAGTTCACCCAAAAATGAAGATGAAGTGCCCTGTATTATGCTGATCCAAGGCACAAGTGGATTTAATTTATTCAAAGTGTGTCCAAGTTCACTTTTGCCATCTTGCACCAGGGGCAGAGGGGTATCCTGCCCTGTCCCGCCCCTTGCACCAGCAGTGCACAGCATGATACACCTATCAGCTGCGCCCAAGTTCCCTGATTAATTCATGGATGAGTTTAGGCTGAACATGCAAGGAAATCATCTCTCTTCACCTTTCAGAATTAGGGGCAACAGGAGTGAAAGCATGAGAGTGTGCAATAATGTAGACGACAGGACGTCTCCAAAGCAGCTTCACGTGTAAATTATTTATTTTTCAACAACACTTGCAAAAAGTAATACAATAAATGAACCGGAGAAGCCATGCAGATATGTAACTGGTTATGCACCTTGAAACTATGTTGTATTTTATAATTCATCATTATTATGCTGCTCCGCTGGCTGAGGAGTGGTGAGAGGTGAACTGACCCAGTGGGTATACATGTGCATCAGACTGTGACAGAAACATATATACCTTTCTCTCCAGGTTGGGACGGTATCGTGGTCAGATATAACATCTGGCTCATTTTGTATGTTGTAGATCATAGCACCTGGCCACACCTTTGTTTTACCTTCATTTTTAGACCTCCAGCCCATGGCTGCACAGACCAGGCACAAGTGCATTTGCTATCTTCCAGAAGTGGCAAAAATGGCACTTGCACCGGTGTAAGATAACAAATCGACCCGTGCCACCAGCGCAAAGGCTTTGTACCGGGTCTAAGATAGGGCCCCTGGAGGTTCACAGGACAACAGCATTGCAGAATCTCCCAAACAATGTAAGTGAAAGGTGGGGACCCCCTGCAATCCCCTCAAGGACCTCTGAGGGTCCCTGGACCCCATTCTGAGAACCACTGATTCGTCAGGTCATATGCTGTCGGTATTGACCTGGACTGCCGCCTGCCATGAAGCTGAAATATCGGCTTTAAGGGTCGTGCTCCAAATACCCTACAATTCCCATAATGCAACTGAATAAGTATCTCTGTTAGACCTTGTCTGGTAAATGCCCAGATCTTTCAAACTCTACCCACAAGGTCTTAACACAGACTTTTGAAGTCTTCAGTCCAAGTTGCAATAACCCTGATGACATCACTCTGGCAGTTTTATTAATAGTCACAAAGCTTACCTCACGGAAATGCAGCTTCAATGACTCAGACGTGAAACATGAGCTTGATTTAACTAAGGCCCTCTGGTTATAGTGACAATTGATAACTTGTAAGATTTAAAACATGGTTAAGACAAGAGATTAGATTATTTATGTATACTCAGTCTGTCAGTCTGTGCTTAGATATTAATATTTAGGCTATATTTAGAGCCAAGAAGCTATTAAAGGGATGCTAATTTAACATAGCACTTTGATTAAGTTTGGAGACTCACAAGAGATAAGAGATTAAAAAAGGATGATCAAACTGTTGCTGCAGAACTTGAAATATACTGATTTTTAGTTCTTAGTAAAGATTCAGCTCAAAAAAAACTCTACACTTCCCATAATACCACTGAATAAATTGTTCTGTTAGATCCAAAATCACATACTAACTACTGCCTACTACCTGCTCAGTCAGTATGTACTGCATACATTAATGCACTGCATACATTA
>JAJHUR010108653.1:0-12487 GCA_027495735.1 Lutjanus campechanus | reverse complement strand
AGAAATGGTTAATGATTTTGGCATTAGAGCTGATCTAGAGCTGACACGTTCCTAAAATCAATAGCACACTTCTGATATTAGAACACACGTAACCTACATGAACGCAGGGTTATCTGCCAAACAAGATAACTGTTGTAAGATAAATGTTGTTGAACTTCAAACAAATGAAAACATGATTTAATGTGGGATTTATGTTTATTTCATGTAGCAAACTGAGGAAGGTTAGTGTCCTCATCGCTCCACAGAGACTTGATGTTTTCGTCTGCTGCTATTTTTCATCTCTTCAGTGGATGTTTAAGTCCCATGCTTTATGCGCATCATGATAAATTTTTTCATCACACTATGTCACTGTTTAATTTTATGGGTGCAGCAACTTTTTCACTTTAGCCAAAATCTTCAATTCAACATTTCTTTCAAATTCTCAGCATTTAAAACTCAGGCTTTTCCATGTGTAAATTGAAAATATGGTTTAAAATAGTACATGAAAATGCGCTCACTGACACAAAACATAACAGTAAATAGTCATCGTGAGCATTTGTCTTGCATGATTAACTGAATCCTACAAATCATAATCCTAATAGTCTCAAAAACACACAGAAAGGACGCCAGCATTTAAATTGAACTGCAACAGAGAAAACACAGCCACAACTCCACTGGCATCAGTGAAACGGACAGTTGGTAACAGTGCCTTTAGTAAACAGAAATAAACCAGTGCAGATTATGAGAAACTGTGTACAGACTCAGAACCTTTGAATAATAACAGCCATAAGAAAAAGACAAAGCGGAACAACGGGTTGAAAGAGGACAAAATGTGAAAATGTAGACACAGTATGTGTGTGTCAGCAAGAGAAAGAGAAGTGTGATAACAAAGACATGAAGACAGGTTGCCTGTGTGACTGTCACAGAAATATCTGAGGTGAAGAAGAAAGAAGGAAAGATTGAAAAGAAGACAAGCAAGACAGATATATAGATGGGAAGAGAGAGGGAAGAGATCAATGATTTAAACAATAATGCAGCCCTCTGTATTCACCGTCACACTCCCGCTCTCTGCCACCATCAGGATTGTCTCTCAGACACACACGAGTCCAGACTGTCCATCTGCTTCATGCTCCATCATGAAGCTGTCCGCAAGGTAGACTTGCCCTCGTCTTCCTCCACTTTCACCACTCGTCTTCCTATCCCTCTCTCAACTCTGTCCCTCCATCTCTCTCAGACTTTGTTACCTACACCATCATGCCACAATCAAGTCACTCCTGTTTAATCTACACTGCCCTCCCCTCTTTCTATCTTCTCTCTGTCTGTTTCGCACTTTATATATTTGTTTATTGTTACATGTTCACACCACTAGCACTCTCTCTTTCCCTCTTCCTCACATATTCTGACGTCTCTCTCTCTCTCTCTCTCAATTCATCAATATTTCCCATATTTTTTTTACCTTTTTGATTTGTGCATACACTTTTAAAAAGGAGAGAAAAAGAGTTTAAAGCCACACACACCCTCATTCTGTGTATTCATAGTAATATAAGGTTATTTTGTGGAAATAACCCACTAAAAACACCCACAAAAATGCACACCATTCATTTTAACTGCAGCTGAGCCAATCAGAAAATGAATGTGTGTGTGAAAGGCTTCCTCTCGTTCCCTCACTCCTCACCTGCCTCAGTCTTTGCCTCTCTCCCGCTTCCAGCCTTCTGTTTAAATTAAGGTGGGCTGACAAACAAATTAAATCTGTCACATCCTGTTTGCATGAACCAGACAGGAAGTCAATATTGTCAGCCATGTTGGTTAGCACAGAGTTCTAATCACACTTCAACTCCATGGCAACAGAGATGAGAGTGGGGGGCGGAGGTGACCACATGGGCTTACATCTTATATCTGATGACCTGCTCTCTGCTGTGCAGGTTTCTGGTCATTGTAATTAAGGCAGCACTTCTCTGTTATTACCCAGAAATGTAAGTTTCATGGCCTGCAAAGTAATATTCTGCAGTATTTCTATAAATTGTCTATTTAACTTTTCTTTGTTACAAATACATCTATAGTTTTTCATAGCTGTAGGCAATAGGGGCAATAGGGATGTAACCTTCCAGAAAGTTTCACATTTGTCGTTGCAAAGGTGTTGAATCTGGTTAATCTTTTGGGGCAAAATTAGCCTGGGAACCAGATGAATGTTTCATTTGCTCTGGTAGATATGTCCTCCTGTTCAGATAGAAGTCTACCAGCATCAACGGTCACATGTCACATGTTTCAACCTCAAAACACTCATGATAAAACTGCTTAAGTAGGCATTGCTGATCAAATACTCTGTGACTGTTTTGCCTATTCACCTCAAATGTCTTTACATATGCGTTTTGCTATACTGTTCAGCTGTAATTTGAGAAAGTTTACGACCAGGTCGCCATGTTTTTGTCTTGCTTGAAAACCGCAGCACCACAATTTGCATGTGTCACTGAGCGCTGTGTTACATGTTTCATTGCTCCAGTTGATTGTTCTTCTATCCAACTGCGGCCAGAGCCACTAGACTGTACTGGTTGATAACACCCCTTGGAAATCAAAACTAAACTGAGCAATTCCAGACTAATTTGTATTGTGTGAATTAAAGTGGCGATGCCAGGCGAAGGAAAAATTGTGTTAATGCAAAATTTGATGCAATTCATATTTTTTGGTTCATTTGAAATAGACTGAGAAAGAAACTTGTGACGGTGGCATTAACATCAGCAGAACCTGTCCTCTATGATGGCACATACAAGTGTTTTCAGATCTGACACGCCGTACCAGCTGGATGACAACATGTGTCTGTCTTCTAAAACCATCAGAAATACAGCTGAAAAATAAATCATGTGAAAACACCACAGTTAATGTTTTGTTTGGTTTAGACACAGAATGACTTGGTTGGTTTAGGGAAACGTCATGGTTAGAGTTAAAATAAAGACTTACAACGGTTAGGAAAACATTGCGGTTTGAGTTAAAATGACTAGTTTGTCAAAGCTTGTAGAGCTTTGTCATCATGGATACAATAATAATCACATGGTTAAGGTTAGGGAACAATTGTGGCCATGCTCAAAGCAGTTTTTGAAAATGGGAAACAAAGGGCGGTCTCCTGTGTTGATGTCCAGTGTTTTATTGTTTTAATCTATAATAATGTCAGTAATGTTCTTTCTCCCATCATAATTCCTATGGTCACTAGAGGGCTTTTACATTTGACCGTAAAGAGATGTTGTTTTGGAGCATTTCCCACAGTGACTGTCGTTCTTCCTGGAAGGACAGTCTTGTGAAGCAGCATTTCACAAATGTGTGTGCGTGTTTATATAGCCTAATGATTTTTTAGGTGTTCAGAAATTAGGGCTGTCACTTTTTCAAAAAATCAAGTTCGAACAAATTTAAAATGACCCGTAATTCCCCGGGTAAGACAGCTGCTTTTTACAAAGTCGACAAACAGTCTTATCTTGTCTGTGACTAACCCAAAATACTTCCACACGCTGCTTCTCGGATGTTTTGGTGTCATGATTGTCCGCTCAGGACATCAGCTGACATTTCGAATACGTAATTACAGTTCGAACGTGAACTTTTCACCTCATATCCAAACGAATGTTCGAATCTCGAATAAAAAGTGACAGCCCCATCAGAAATCATTACTTGAGTGAAGTGAAATGACCCAGTACCCAGTAGTATTGAAACTTCTCCAGTTAAACAATACCGGAATTTGATTTTCTTTGTACCCAGATCTGGGGGAAAAAAAAGACTATTTGTATGGTTTTGCTCACAGACAATCACTGCAAGCATTCTTTGATTAAATGTGTCATGTGATTGGTCCACTGCTGCTGCAGCTACAACTCACACAGTCTGTGGTGTGGTGAAGTCGAGTGCAGTATATTTGATGGAGTTAGCCATTTAGCATGCAGAGATGCCACCAAAACCTATGAAAGTATGTCTACACTAAACACCTGTGGCGTCTGATAAAAAATAAATGCATAAAATGTGGAAAGATTATTTTAGGAATGTTTCCATTCACACGATACATGTACTGAATGAAGTACTCTTTTGATTTATCGGTTGAAGGTTACTTTTATTGGTACTGGAGTCATAAATTTTTAAATTATAATCAGCTGTATTTCTGATATATATGCTCATAGTGGCATGATTGCAAAAAAAAAGATTATACTCACAGCACATCACAGTCGTTAACACGCACACACGTACACACGCATGTACACACGCACGTGCACACACACACACACACGCACGTACACACACACACACACACGCAAAAGGCCAAAGGTCACTGTAGTCTCCTTGTCTTTAGCCTCTGTTTGTCAAATCAATGCAGACCCCCCCCCCCCTCTCTCTCCCTGTGTCTCACACACACTCAAACACTGACCACTGTGCTCTCCTGCCTGTGGAGACGTATAGCTCATCTCAACAACATCAGTCAGAGTCATATGCTGCAGGCTGTGTGTGTAAATGCGCACTTTTGTGTATGTGTGTGTTTGTGTGTGAAAGTCAAAGGTCAGAGGTGAAGGCACCTGCAGGGCTGAGTTTGACCCTGCTGCCCCCTACATACACAGGTATCACACTAGGACCTCCAATGCAGTAAATTTGGACTTTCAACAAGGAGAGAAATAAATGGGATAATAGAAAAGCTGGAATAAAAAAAAAAACAGAAAGTAGAACCAACTGACTGGTTGATGGGGGAAAGAAATCTGCATGTTATTTCTTATGGGTGCTAATCACAGTTACACAATGTTAGTGAGCAAATTAATTCCTGCAGTTTGACCATTTCTTTTTCACACATAGTAGGGATGTTAATAATTAATCATTAATCAATTTATCGCCATTAAGAATTTAACCAATTAAAAATGAATTAATCGATAATTTATGTTTTGTGTACTCTTTCTCTGGAGCTCACAGGTCCTCTTTGGGTTTAGTTTGGTCTGCCTTGTTATTAGAAATGGCAGTAACTGTGCCCTATTTGACATTGCTTTATACCATTTGTGGTATAAAGACTTCAAGCTTAAACTTAAAATGAAAAACCCCCCGAAAAAAGTAGGAAAAAAATGCAAATGAGAAAAAACATGCTTTTAATATCATATTAATTATTATTAATAAATTGTTAGCATTTTCAAATATAAGTTAAAGGAAATGCACAAAATTAGTATCTTTAACACATAAATAAGTCATTATCTTCAGTTTGTCTATCAAGTAAATTTACAGCAGCAAGACACACACATACTCACTGGCAAGAACACGTTTCCATGAACATGAAAACGTTTTCTGCATCTGAGTGACTATTCTCATTATTTAGTTGCTTCCAATAACAACACAGTTTCTCTTGACTGTCCCTCAATATTATAACATTAGTCCAATATCAACCCTGCGGGAGTACAATAGGTAGCCGCATTAGCCCTGCAACAGGCTAACTTACAAAATAAACAGTAAAAAAAACATAAAACATGGTAAAACTTACACCTGTCAGATTTACAGTCGGGTCACAGACAGCAGCTTTGGATCCTTTATGTCCTTTATATTCTATTACCATATTAAAAACATAAAACATATTTGAATTTTACTTTTATTCATAATCAGTATTATTTCTAACACAATGCCCCTCTTACCCCTGAAAATAATGAACAAAAGCATATCAGCCAACCAACTGACTGACCTATTTTGTTTTTCTAATAAAGATGGTTTTCTGACATCTTTCACCTTCTTGTGCAGCAAAAAGTACCGCTGTAGATCCCTAAATATCAAAAACTGGCTACCTTTGATGCTTTTCCCACATACAGCAACAGTTTTTGCATTGTTTCTCTCCATCCACATGACAAATCCAATTTGTCCATCTCTCCTGCACTCCTTCCTCCTGTCTTCTTGCCCTCAGGTTAAGTCCTGTTTACTCATTTGACCCCACTGGTCTGCTGTTTAAAAATGCATGAACAATAAATAAGGATGCTCTCTCTCTTTTTCTCAGTAACTTGCGCTCTTCCCATTCAGTCATTCTTCCGTCCATCTGCTCATGTTTGTGCAGAGCTCATTCATGCTCTTAAAGGAAATGGAAATCCTCCATAGTGACTGTGCAGTCACAGAGGTGACTAACTGATATCCTCTTGGTCAACATTTACAATTCTTTGGCTACAAGGTAGGAAGCCATCAAGAACTCTGTATCCCATGGGGCATTTGGGCTGATGTTTTTTAAAGGGTCTGGCTGACCCCTAGCACCTCAAAGATGAGGCTCTTTAAGGACATAGATACCCCGGAGCGTGGAGTATACCCTATATGTGAAGCACTTATTGGAACTACATATCCCAGAGGGCCATTGTGGGGTATGGTCCTTGCTTATGCCATGTTTACAACAGATTAGGAAGAACAGAAAGTGATGGTGTTGCTACTACCTGCAGCGTTTATGTTTTTAATTTGTATGAAGTGAATTCTTTTCTTTTTTGGTTAGTAGAATCTGTCCGAAATCTTGAAAAATCTTTTGACATTGATGATTCCTCCCATTATTTATGTTAATTGGACAGCCAACATTTTAAAAATGCATTAGAGGCATCACAGTTTCTTCATATTACTCCACCAATGCGATATTAGCCTATGCCTTAACACTACACATCTTTTTCCTTTTCTGTCAGTGCTTACACTTTGCAGTGACATCCCTTCTTACCTTTAAAAATCAGGGTTCCTCTCCTGTGGATAATGAGGGCAACTACAGCTGCTGTCCAATGTTCTTGTCATCCTTTAGCTCAACACACTTACCGTGATGGCAGCACATCCAAAAATCACCTTTCTCCTGGCTGTGTTACCAGGGACACTCAACATTGACCTGCAAAACTAAAATTGTAGGCTAAAGGCAGAAGACCTCAGGGGGAGAAGTGAGATGATGTTGAGTACAAAAACTAACTTTTCACATGTCTAAAAGACTTGAGTTTTATGAACATTAACTATTCATATTTAATGCATTTTTTGCCAGGGGGCCCAATTTTAATGATTTTGATGATTGTTTTACTTAGGTAGCCACAATACAAAGTGCATTCTTACACTTCAAGTTAAGTTCCTGATGTTTTATGCATGTAGCTACAATCATTGTGTGTTGGTCTTACTGGACCTACACGCAGCACTGTACCTGAACGCATCCTAGTAGACACAGATGGAGCACTGAAGCTTCTGCTTTGCTATTGTGCTGCTTGCACTGCACAGCCTGTGTAGACATTGTGTTAGCCCAACTCTATGCTTTATAGAGCTCTAATTAGCCCTTTCAGATGCCATGCATTTTAAGCAAGCTTACCGCTACAACTCATTCTGTCGGTGGTGAAACTCTATTCGCTGAGAGAGAGAGAGAGAGGGGCATAAATAGTTACTTCACAAAGCCAAAATTTAAACTGGGATGTGAATACATACAGTGCCTCATGTTTGTCGGGGCTGCGTCAGCTCTGTGGTAACTGAAGAGTTCATGATGTTCTTGTTTTGTTGTGTATTTTTTGTAAGGTGTAACCCCATACATACTGTAAAAGTGTCAGTTCTTTTATCTCTCACAGTGAAAGAAACACATGCATTCCTGGGTTGACTTAACCCAGGAACCTATGTCATCCCCCTCACCTCTCAACATACTTAATGTTTGTATCTCAACTATCACTACCCTTTAAATGTTAAACGCCAAAAATATCATTTTAAAAGAATGAATATACTGTATTATACAGCTTTTTCACATCAATGCAGGATCCAGATCTGTAGAGTTTCGGGGGTTTACTCATAAAAGAGGAGGCTAGAAAGGAGCTGAAGTGGGTAATGTGTTTATAGGAATATGATTTTGGTGGCAGTCGATTTACTTTCCACAGAGATGCAATTGATAATTGATGCCAGTTTTCCCTGTAATAAACTGTGTCTGAAAAAACAGAAGGAATATGATGTGAAAGGACTAAAAGTCATGGAAAACTCTTTAATGTCAGTGCCAGAGAAGACAGCAGCAAAACAAAGAAATAGAAAAGGCTCATAAGCAAAGAAACATATCACTGGAGGACTAATAGAACTTTTTTTTCACAATTTGCATCACTTACAGGTCCTACCTTACCTCCTTAATGCTAATAATCCACAGCAGATCAAACTTTATTAAACACTGCATCAAATGATTGAATTTAATCAAAAAAAAATCTCAAATGTACTCGAGTTTGTTTCAATGTCACATTTAGAGATACATCTGCATCATTAAACAGATGTCTGGAAACGTAACTCCTGTACAATAGAAGACGAATGGGAAAAAACAGACCAGCAAGGACAAACGTTTTAAAACAGCAGGAGAGCCATCAATCTTTCCCCGGATCAATTTCCTGAAGGCCAGGAGATCAGGAATAAAGCCAGAATGGGGTTAATCTGTGGAAATTATTTTGTTATTAATAATAATTTCTCAAATATCTAACGGCCGCGAAAGACGGACTGTAACACTAATCAAAGCTGATGGGAGAGTCTGTCTTTGCACATCAGAAAATTTCCTCCCCTTGATTGCTTTAAGTGGTGTATGGATTTAGTCCCTATGTATTCACTCCAAGTAAAAGATGAAATGTATTAATGTCAATGTATTTCAATTAAACACAGAGTGATTTTTTTTGCTTGTGCTTGCTCAACATTTTAACCACTAATCAATTTAATAGGAGTTTTACTCATAAACAGTTGCATTCAGCGCTATTTCACTTGCTATCCTTTGTAACTCAGCAATTTTCATTATGAAGTACTCTGATTTAATTTAATTGCTGTGTTGCTCATAAATAGTCACAATATTATGTTGTTAATAGATTCAATGGTCTAACTGCGTGCGTGTGTATATGTGTGTGTGATCTTGGAGAGTTAAAACAGGCATAATGAAGTAGCAAAAAGCTGCCTTCATCCCCAGACCCCTGAAACAAGCAATTATGCCTAATTTGTCCTTTTAAAAAGACATGGGGAAGCCATTTGTCCAGGAACACTCACTCACACACACACTCACACACACGCACACACAAGCACAATGAGAGAATATTCATGTCTCTACCTCCCCCTCGACAAACACTTAGGAGCTAATTATTGTTATTAGCATCATGGTTGAAATCCCTCCACAAGGACATGTCAACACACTTCAACATCTGTACACTTCCTTTCTTTCATCAAAGAAACAAGAGCGACGGGAGGAGAGGAGGGAAGAAGTGACACATAAAAATGTCCTGAGATCACCTTGAAAAGGCCTAATCAAAATGTTCCACACTTCCAAGTCATTTTGTTTCACACACAATGACACCATTTCACTACAGCGGTAATTGCCTCTCACAAAATATTGGCCTAATATATACATGAATATTGATTTAGCCATAAGCAGCACCATTCCCATTATAGGCGATGTAGCTCTGATTTTACTATTATTTCAATCACACGGCCATTATGGACAACCTGTTTACTACAATGACAATATGTTAACTATAAAACATGGATTAGACTATGGCTTGATTCCTATTCAAGATGAATGCCATAAACATGGGGGAAGATCAATAAACTATGGATTAACTTACATATGATGCATGTCATTGGATGAACAGGACTAAATATGGTGTATTCTGCAACAATGTGACTCAGTACAATAACTTTTTCTATAAAAACAGCATTAATCCAGTTAGTTGATGTTAACTTCAACTTGGTTTTTCCACTGCTCCCCAGGTCCAGGTCATAGTGGCTGGATTCTAAGAAAAGCAGGCCCAGCCATGCCAGATTTTTTTTATCTCCTCAGCATGATCCAAATCTGCCCTGTGGTCTTCTCCCAGTTGGATGCACCCAGAATACCTCCACAGGTAAGCTTCCGTTAGGTACCCTGATCAGATGCCCAAACCACATTAAAGCCGCAATTATATGTGATATACATTTTGGCATTGTGTGCATAGGCTCTGTGTGGATATCCACGTGCCTCCAATTTGTTGTGAACCCACAAACTTGTGTGGTTTGTCCACAAGGGCTCTAGGCTGCAACAAGCTTCATAAGGGTGAACTCAGACAAACTGGCGTACGATAATGTCAACAGTGAAACATGGCAATGGACAACGATATCGTTGCTGGGTCTAAAGGGTCTTCAAGCACATGTCTTTAACTTAGCTGTGTTTAAAGAGAAAATTATAAACGTGACAATGAGACAGGAGCAACAGCTTCTTTTTATTTTCTCTCCCACAAAACAGAACTTAGGCAACAACTCTATGGCAACCCTCAGGGGACAAACTATCTCACATACTCAAGGCTTTTAAATCACAACGTTAGGATGGTAGAGGACTCAGTGGTCAATGACTGTCAGCGATCGCAATAGAAGATGGCATTGTCCATCAGCCCTACCCAAATCCACATTCTCATTCTTTTTGTTGTAACCTTAAAGTGTATGACCATTTTTGAGGGTTAAGATGGATTTATACCTCTGAAATAAGGGGTTACACTGGATGTTCATTCGTAGCCTGCGAGGTTACACAATAGGCTACACTGCTGCTGGTGTGCACCTCCACGAACCTTTAACTACACGTCAGAGCTAGAGCAGCTGCAGAGAGAGCACGTGGGAACCACAAGACATGGTTGTGGTCGGCAAGGCCATGCTTGTACATGTTCCTGCTACTTTGTAATGCTACTAGAAATTGTTCAGACTGAAAACAATAGGAAACAAATGATAAAATTGACTCACTAAAGTCAATATAGTACCTGTATTTCACAACAGTAAGGAGAAAACAGGACAGGAACAGATTAAATCTCATGCTATCTACAGATGGACTGCCTTGTATCAAGCATAAATTTGGCTTTTGTTCAATTTCATGTTTCGGTTGAGCTCCCTTTTTCCCATGACAGTTCCAGTGCTGCTGATGTCGGTACAAGTTTCTCCAAACAAGCTCAAGTTATCCCAAAATATTGACCAAGGATACACACACATATACTAGGGACAGTTGAAAGCTTGCTAGTATTCTGTTTTAAGCTGATGTGCTAAAATGTTAGGGTAACTAGAAGGACACAAGCATTATCATTTGTGGCTTTCAGCCTTTTAGTCAGGCAATCATTTTTTCCTCAGTGGTTGTGAGGAAAGTCCAGTTTGAGCAAAAGATTCAATTTTAAGGCTAAATCACTGCACACTGGTTTGTAATATGAGACCAAATTTTACAAACATGGAAATAATTATATCTTCCAATGTGGTTTTTGTGACAACTACGAAATAGTGGCAGGTTAATCTTTTTTGCTAGAGAACCCTTTGTTTTTCTATGAAGTATTCATCTCAGTCTGAGCATGTCTTAGGTGTCTTCAAACCACCAGGGCCAACAACCTCTCGGTCATGTTGCAGCTTGATCATTTTAAAGTAATTTGTTGGCTGCTCTCGAAATATGTGGACATCACTCTACATTGCCAGTTTCACTTGAGAATAAAGTAAACATGCTAAACAACATAAAGTAAGGCTGAAGACTGTAAGGCATATACGAAATGGCTGTGTTTTAACACTTTCTGGGTGGACATTCAGTCCATATTGAGCTCACAATGTACACATTTGTCTTTCTGTGTTATTCTAAAACACAATGGAAAGGTCTAACCACTTGACTGGCTGAAGACAGACTAGAGATGCTGCAGAATAAACACACGCGCATGCACCCACACTCACACACACAAAATTAACTGTCTTGCTCTCGTCTCTAATGCATCTGTCATATCAGGGGTAAGCCCTTTTGATCTCTCTCTCCCTCTCCCTCTGACAGCTGGCTTGCTGCTCACTGGTCCTAAATGAATTGATATTTCTTCTGGCCACTTGAATTTGTCACTTGACTTCTCTGTGTAATCTTCACTCCTTAGTGACTGCGGCGTCTGCTCGGGTGCCTGTGCTTAGAAACCTGGGGAACACAGTCCTGTGTTTTGGATGAAAACACAAGGCTAATAGAGTCACTGACTGTCAGGCTGCCAAGTCAGGCAAAATGCCTCTAGAAGGCCTCCATGATGAACCTGTCAAAGGTGATCTCATTTTTCCTGCAAACACAACAATGAAACGTAATCGCCTGCAGAAGCATGTGGAGGAGAAATCAGAATTTACTTGCTGTAAGGAATGCTTGCATCAAGTATATAGGGCAAGAGTTGTGCTATTTTAAGCAGTGTATCACTGCTTAAAATACCCCAACAGTGTAACACCCCAACAGAATTTCTTCAAACTTGTGACAAACATCCACTTGGACTCAAGGAGGAACTGATTAGATTTTGGGAGTTAAAGATCAGAGTGACCTCATGATTGTCCCATTTTTGTGAACGTGATGTCTCAGGAACACTGTGACACACACCTGGACTTGAGGATGAATTGAACTAAGAGAAACTAAAATTTGGTGTTCGAAAGTCAAATCTTACTGTGACCTCATCAGACATTTTTTTGCCACAACTGAAAAATTCATGTACTAATTTAAGCACAATTTCACACAAATATTTAATATGATAAAATGATGAATTGATGACATTTTATCCAAAAGATTAAAGGTCAGTGTCACTGT
>JAJHUR010108651.1:1890-38439 GCA_027495735.1 Lutjanus campechanus | reverse complement strand
ATTTAGACTTTTTATCTCTTAATTTTGACTTTCTAACTCATAATTTCAACTTTTCATCTCAAACTTTTGACTTTGTCACTTATTATTTCAACTTTATTAACTTATCATGGAGATATTTTTATTATTTACTGTTGGAAGTGCGTTTCCATAGTAGGAGGGTTACGTCTTGCAAAGAAGAATTTATTATTAAATGGAAGAAAAAGAGGAAAAAGGGGATTTATCAGTAGTTCCTTGGTTAAAACTTGTAAGAAAGTATTCAGGTGACTCTACGAGATAAATCAGATTACTCTTTAGAGCTCTTGTATTACATCTATCATGATTTTAGAACACCCTCAGTCCTTGCAGTAACCTGTTCTCATCCTTTGACACAGACTTGGAACGACAGAAGCTCTCGTTGCACACATGTTCGTATCTTTGAGTCTAAAAGGCACTACCTTTCCTGCAGTGCTGTTTCAAATTTTATCTGCCTCATTGCAGAACAAAAGTGCACTTAAATGCATCTCAAGGACACTAAAGATCCGAAGCATTAATCCTAATGTCTTCTGCAGTCCCCTGGAGGCATGAATGAAGCACAGCGCAGCTTTTTCTCTCTGACTCATCGACGATGAGTTGAATTAGCAAGAGATAGGATGTGTGGGAGTTTTGCTCATTTATAATTCATTTCTCATGCACCTACCACTTGGACTGCGCAGTCAAGTCGCAGCTCTTCTCTCTTTTTCTTCCTCAACTGTTGTATGAAGATGTCACGAGGAGCTGCTGGAAAGAATGGCCAAAAAAACAACAGTCAAGGAGCTGGAGGTTTGTGTGCTTCTGCTGACTGCACTGCGCTATCATTATGTAACATGACTGTTAAGTTCACTCCCTTGTGTTTCTCCACAGATCCGCGGGAGTGTTCAGCAGGTTTTGGAAGGTCTCCGTTACCTACATGACAAAAACATTGCCCACCTTGATGTTAAGGTAACTGTCTGGCGCTGTATCAAATTTGTTTGACTGGTTTGTAGCATACATAAGGTAGCAGAGGCAACATCACAGTTGCAAAAGTGACACCATACAGTACAAGGCACTCCACCCCTCTAACCCCGACAACCACAACTGATCGATAGGTTCAGTCATTTTTCCAGCAAAATGTCAAGCATTTGCTGGTTTAAGCTTCTTACATGCGCAGGATTTGATTCCCTTCTTTGTTTTTAATGACAAATGAAGAGTCAGAAAGCCACATGGACTAAAGAAGCAATCCAGAAGCACTAGGAAACTGTGCTTAACACATTTCTCAAGCATTCACATCCTATAGACTAAACAGCTGATCATGCAAACAATCAGCAGATCAGTTAATAAATAAAATAATATGAGTTGCAGACCTACAAGACAGCATGCATGGATAAGAACAAAACAGACACAAAGAAAACTACAAGTACAACCTATCCATTCATCCCAACATCTTCCCCCTGCTGCTGTTACAGACATAAACCAACTGCATTCAGATACAAAGGAATTAAATACTCGAACCAAATTCCTGTTCCTGTGAGTGAGGGATGTCTTTCCCAATAAGATCAGACATAATACTTGAGACATTTTTTAAAAATGTATTTAAATTTATGCCAGTGGTTTTGTCTGGAGAACAGTCACAATATAGATTAATTCTGAGTTCCATTTGTTGTAATCTTTCAACTATTAGGTGAGACTATAAGTATCTAACATTGTTGTTTTTGGTTACACCCCATCCAGCCTGAAAATATCTTGATGGCGAGTCCCGGGAGCGACCAGATCCGCATTTGTGACTTCGGCAACGCCATCAAACTGGAGACTTCTGAGGAGTACTACTGCAAATACGGCACGCCGGAGTATGTCGCTCCGGAGATTGTTAACCAAACTCCCGTCTCCACGGCAACAGACATATGGTGAGCCACCTGTTCTCCGGCGTGGAGAAGTGATTACACGCTGCAGGCTGCTACCTTGTTATCTGCAAGAAAATAAAATCTCTTGTCTCTTGTGCGCTTTCGTTTTGCTCTCAAATATCCACTTGTCATTCATCTGTGCTGCTCTCCCACAGGCCCATTGGTGTCATCACGTACCTCTGGTAAGTTATATAGAGTGTTTGTCACAGAATATGTATCATTATAGTTTTGATATCTTAATCAGAATAATTATACATTTTATTTTGCTTTATTCTAGCCTGACTGGTGTGTCTCCCTTTGCTGGTGAGAATGACAGAGCCACGGCCTTAAACATCCGTAACTACAACGTGGCGTTTGAGGAGAGCATGTTTTCTGACCTCTGCAAAGAAGCAAAGGGATTTGTCATCAAGCTTTTGGTGGTGGACAGACTGTAAGCATCTTGATGCATGTCTTATTTTTTACCATAAATAAATATAAATATAATTTTGACCAACTGTCAGTCTAAACAGTAACATACTCCTTCCTCATATGCATATTTTTCCATCTCCCAGGAGGCCCAGTGCCATCGAGTGCCTTCGCCATCCCTGGTTCAAGGTGAGTTATTATTTAGAAAATATATCACCCGGCCTCGTGCTTGTTAATGTGTCATAAGATTTGTATTTATATCTTCACAAAGGTTCATGGTGACTCCGCTCTTTTTGTCTTGCAGTCACCAACGAACAAGACCATCAGTACAGCCATGCTGAAGCAAGTTTTGTCCAGAAGGCGATGGCAGGTAAGCCATTGTGATGGCAGTTTGAAAGATGCACATTTATTATGTGGAAATGAAGGAGTAAAACCAGATCAAGCCGGGCAGAAAGTCAGGCACAGAAACGGCAGAGAGAATCCGGTCAATTTTCAAAATAAAAGACCTTGTGCAGACTCCTGGTTGGAAAAAGTAGCCTAGTTACCGATGGCAGAAGCACAAAAATCAAGAAAAATAACCAAATCAACAAAATCTATGCACATCAGAAAAGTCAGGCATGCAAAACACTCTGCTTCTGAAACTGGGGCATAAAGCCATGTGGAGAACAATTTAAAACCACGTCAAAGAGACATGCTCAGTGGAATTAACATCTGACACACATGAAGGACTCCTTGAAAATCAGAGTTGGTGATTGTTTGAACAGTGAAACGGAGACATTTTTGATATTTTATTTTGTTTTGGTTGAATGGAAGTAATGGAGTCTGGTTAGTTTGGCAAGAGCAATAAAACAGGTGTTTCTGGTTAAACAAAACACATCTTACTCTTTAAAAAAGGTCTATCTCTGTTGGGATCCTTCCATAATGTTGTCAGACACAATCGAAGCCTGTCTGTGGCAAAAATAAGCACTTTTAGTGGACATATTTTGAAGGTGTGCAATTGCCTATAAAGATTATGTTTTAGCTTAGTTTAGTTTCTACTGGCTGCAGTGCTCTTCCTCACAACTGGACCAATTTCAAAAATTGTTTTCCCACATAGTCTCTTAGACACAAAAACACGATTCAACCAGGTTATAAAAATACCAAAATTACCCTTTAAGACATGATGCTGTCATTGGAGATGCCACAGTTTACATAGCTTATTTCAACAAAGACCTTACAGATAAGTACTCTCTGATTAACTTGGTCTCTGAAACCACTTTCACTTGAAATTATTTAAAAGAAGAATTTAATTAAGCCCCATGTTGATTAGTTCATACTGATTGGTTGCCTGTTTGAGTCTTAAAAGTGGATTATTGACTCAGACTGAAGACTTTGCGTATAAAGGAGGGAAATCAAATATAGTAATACACTCTCTCACTTTGTCCTCCATTGGCTTTTTCAGCGTTCCCTCATCAGCTACAAATCCAAGATGGTGATGCGGTCGATCCCAGAGCTTTTGAACGACTCATCCAGCCTCGTCTCCATCGCTGTGGCACGGCATTTAAAAGAAGGCTCCCCGCCTCCCTCCTCTTCTTCTGACTCAGATGCAGATGTGGATGAGCTTCCCTTCATTCCCATGCCGATGTCCATGGTCTTCTCTGGTTCCAGGGTCTCCCTTAATGAGATCCCGGGGGATGAGGATGTCAATGTGTGGCCCAGCGTTGCTGCTGATGGGATGAGGAAAAAGGAAGATATGGAGATAGCAGGTACAGGAGGAGGGGCTAATAAAAAGAGGGAGAACGATGAAGAGGAAACAGATGAGGAGAAAATAGAGAAGACGAAACGAGCTCCCCTTAAAAAAGGATCAAGTGTGGAGTCAGACGACTCACAGACAAAAGCAAGGCGGGCGACCATGAGGAGAGGAAGTTCTGCTGATTCAGCACTGCTTCTCCACATTGACCCTGAAGAGGAAAACTCCACCGGTGATGCAGAAGCAAGTAATAAGAGCCTCAAAAAGGCTGTTTCCATGGAGCTACCCAATCGCAGTCCGAGCCCTGGGGCGTCAAAGTTAAGCCAGGAGGATTATGCCCTAAAACTGGAACTGATGAGACAGCGGTTGCTCAGGGGAGGAAGCATGGACAAAAAGATGAGCGGCCTCCGAGGACCCTTATTTGAAACACTCGGCATGGAAGATGAGAGACGGGTGGGGTCTCTTGATCGGAATTTGAGGAGATCCAGAGCGGGGCCGTCAACGCTCATCAGAGCAGCATCTTCTGAGACTGCTGGGGAGGACATGCCACAGACCAAAGTTTTTCGTAAAAGCGCCTCCTTCTCTCAAGGGGATTCTGAGTCCATGCCCTTGCACCGCAGGTTTGGAGCCCCCTTGGAGATCCCATCAGTGGGCAATGGGAGCATAGAAGGGAAGAAGCTCCAGGAAGCGACTTCAATGTCTGCACTTACAGAACAAACGTCATTGGAGTCTGCACCTGCCTCACCTACGAAGAGGACTTCCTTTACACTCCCAGCACCAGAAAGATTGGACCAACAGCAAAACAATGTGAACAAGCATGAGGAGAAGAACGTGGATGAAGTAACAGAGAAAAGGACCAAAACCCAATTAGAAAAGGTGGATAAAGAAGGATCTGAGTCTAGATCACCCTCTGTTATCACTCCTATAATTGTAATAGAGGAGGATGATGAAGAGGAAGAGAGGAAAGAAATGAAGGAGTTGCATATTAATGAAACGGAAACGAAGGGAGACGAGGAAACACCACAAAATAGTAGACCATCATCTGCATATGCAAGTGTCATTCAGACTTTTTCGGCGCCCTCTCCAACATCTGACAGGGCCCAAACCAAAAATCCCGCTGCTACAGCCACGCCAAATGAATCAAAGTCCACAGATACCCCGACATCACCTGAACACGCAGCAGTATTCGCCAAAGTTGCAACTGCTGACCGGTCTCCTGGCTCCGTTTCCACATCATCAAACCCTGATCGTCCTGTTACCCCCCGCCAGCCTATGCTCAGAACAGACATCAAAGACATTGACTCGGAGGAGGTCTTTGAAGCCAGATTTAAGAAGCGGGAGTCATCTCTGACTCGTGGCCTCCGAAAACTGACCAGAAACAAATCAGAGGAGAGATCACCTGTGCTAAACCGTAAGGGGGTTGAAGGTGGTGAGGAGGTTTACAGGCCGGGGCCGAGGGGGGCACCGCTTGAAATGGTGGCTAAAGGACTGCAGGAGAAATCAAAATCTGTTCAAGATTTAAGAGAGGATGATAAGGAAACAGGCCTTGGTCTAATTGGGAGGTTTTCCTTACGGGCCAAGAGGTCAACATCCGTAGATAAGAAGGGTGAGAAACCAAAAGAGGAAAAGGAAAAGGAAACAGCTGTGAGCAAGAGAGTTTCATGGGCTATTGGGCGCAGTAAGTCTCTGGATACAAAGGAGCTGAGCAGTGCACAGAGGCAGCTAGATGAGAAAAAAGCTGAGGAGTCATCGGTTTCTGCTATGAGGCGCAAGTTTGAGTCCAAAGTGGCAGGAATTTCTGCCAAGATAAGGACCCAGTCAGAGGAGAGGAAGGATAAAGACGCTGAGGGAAGTCAGAAAGAGCTGGCGCAAAAGGATTTGAAGAAAGTCACGGATTCGCCCGTCCTGGCAGCAAGACAGAAGTTTGAAAACAAAGTGGCAGGAATATCCTCAAAAATCCGCAGTCAGTCTGAGGAGAGAAAAGACGCAGAGGGGAAGAGGACACCCCTGTTTACCCGCCATCGTCATTCCCAGTCTGAGGGGCGAGGACTCAAAGGAATGGGCATCCCCGAGAATCAGCTGGCAAAACAAGTCGGCGCCGGAGCATCCAAGGAATCAATCGAGTCCGCTTCCAGCATCCAGTCCGAGAAAGCCTCAGAGAGCGACAGGCGATCGCGCTGGGACAGGTGGGGTCTGACGAGAGGCAAGAAAGATAAAACCCCCTCCCAATCTGATCTGCCCTCATCCGTCCCCAAAGAGGAGGGTTTGTCCAAAAGCCAGCAGTTTATCCGCTCTGCATCTGATTTTGCCCCCGTGTTCCACATCAAGCTGAAGGACCACATCTTGTTGGAGGGGGAACCTGTTACTCTGAGCTGCCTCCCAGCTGGAAGTCCACACCCAGAAATCACATGGATGAAAGGTATCTTCATCTTACTGTATCTTTATGTTGGTATAGACCAGACAGAGTCATAAAGTCTGTCATAACCTCGTACTACCCATGATTTTTTAATGATAAGATGACATAGCCTATTTATAGCTAAAATATGTAACAATTATGCATTAAAATGTCTAAAAACACGAGACATATGTTTACAAAAATGTTCAAACCCAGAGAAATCTGTAATTTATTCAAGGTAATGGTGTGTTTCTTTGTTTACTGCTGTTATGAGAACTAAAGTAAGTCAAGAAATCTAGAAATGCATTGATTTAATGTAAGAAAACTTACATAATGCATTTAATAGCATTTAATTTTCAAAAACCAACTGAATCACACTAACATCTGATATAGAGCAAACCATTAGATTATGTATTCATAAGCTCATGGAGAGAAAAGATGATCAGAGACACCGACTGTGCTGTCATTTTTCATGTCAACAGTGGAGTTTTGCTGACAACACAAAGCGCTGCCGGTGGCTTATAAACTTATCCTCCAGACCTCGTTGGGTTTTTGATTTTTGTAAAGTGGCTAATTTGATTCTCAGTGTCTCGTTTTGCCAGTAAATCTTTGAGATTATGGAGTTTAGTGTTTTGAACCAGGAGGGTAGAGACACCCCAGCTATCGGGGCGGAGTGGGAGAATGGTGGATTTAGACCAATTAATAGTCTAGTCTGAGATTTGGGAGTGTTTATGAGACAGATGGTTTCAGTTAATGACGGGGAAGGATTTTGCAGGTAAAGCATAAAAGATCATTTCATGCTGCCTCTTTATTTTTTTTGTTTGGATTCTTGTGATGTTTAATTTTTTGACAGATGGCTGCAGGTAGTTCAGTATTTCTGAAAACCTACTGGCCACAAATTTAACGACTTATTGAGAGTATAAAGGAAAGACAAGAAATATATTTAAATATATTATACTGTAATTAATTCCTATGCATACTGCTCAGAGTAATGCAGTCCACGGCCCTTCTGTCAAAAGCACTACCTCTCCTCTTGCACCTTGTCCAGGCAGTCGAGTGTAGCGTGTGGGCTTCTCTTTCCCTCCACATCTCTGGATATGTAAAATAGTTAGTTTCATCTTCTCCTTTTGAATTTTTAAAAACTTTTTACTTGAAATATATGATGCCCCTGTTGTCAGTTTGTGATTGTTTGGTCAAAGATTTATCTTTTCATTACAGTAGATCGCCCTCATTGTTTTAATCTGTCGAAATGACAGACGGTGTCATCGGTAACACTTGTGTTTACACTGTTATTTCATGTCAAGGCCGCTGTGAAAAAAAGTCTCAAGTGGTTTTATCTCGAAGCCGCTGTTCAGACGCTTGATTTTTCTGCGTTTTCCAGATCGTAAACCGCTGGAGGTGGACGACAGACTCAACCTGATCTCCCACCCAGACGGCAGGCAGCTTCTCATGATCATGAAGTCCACCCGGAGGGACGCTGGAGTTTATGAGTGTGTCGCAACCAACCCCATCGCTACCATCACCACCTCCTGCACACTGTCCATAGCTTGTAAGCAGCTTGTTCAGCCCGTAGTCATTCACAAAGTGTTGTTTTGTCGTTAATTTTTTTATTCAATCTAAAGGGGAAACTGGGAGTTTAGAACAGGAAATGTTATTCATTAACGTCAAGGCCATCTACATCATGGAACGCGTTTTCTTATCAGAGGTACAACTGCTCCTTTGGCTTTGATACAGGACGTACAGTAATTATCTTCATAATGTGATTTATTTTACATGATTTAATTTTAATAGCCGGAAGAATGGTATGAATATTAATACAGTTGAAATGAATATTAATGTCAACAGATTAACTTTACAGTAGATTAACTTAATGGATTTTTTTTGGCTTTTCTCATATTCATCTTATAATGGGAACAAATGATGCTTCCTGCAGTCTGAAATCAGCCTTGGCAGGACACATTCAAGACTCCAGTCATGCCTTTGCACAAATAGTATGTAATGAGAACAACAGCGCTTAGATTTTTGCCAAAATGAGACTGTTGAGGCATCGCTGGAAGATATATTACTCAGATGTCAAATGCAATCGATTGCATTTGAACTTTATTTGTCATGGCTCCGGACATGAAGTATAACTAATCTCAGCCGCTGATGCTATTTGTCTGCGCTTGATAATCTGTCAGCAGTGTGAAAAATACTTCAGACAGCTTATCTCGCCTGAAGCATTGGCTCCACTGTTCGTGGCGGCGCACAGGCCCTAATGGAAAATGCATTTTAAAAATTAAGGAGTGACACTATTTGTGTCAAGTTCGGTTTGGTGAAACGACAAAAACTCAAAGCATCGCAGAGACCGTTCGGGCTCGAGGAAATGAACATCTTGCCTTTTCTCTTTTCTTCTCTTGAATCTCAACGCGCTTAAATTGTGACATTTTCATGTAAATAAATAAATGAACAAACTGTATCACTGATTAGAATAACAGATTAGCTGTTAATCTCATAAGTCTTGTCGGGAAAGTTATAAACATTTGGCAGAAGAAATGTGTCATTTGTTTTGAAAAAAAGCAGGAAACTGAATATTCAGCATGAGCGCAGACGAAAACAAAGGGATATTGTTGATTGACAACTGGCCTCTGGGAAGTGCCTGAAATGACCATTGAACAATGATGCAGGAACAAAAAATATGTACAGACAGGGTGGGGAGGGTTCCTTTAAAGATATATTCTGCACACACTTTCTGATGCACTATATCAACAGTCATAAAACATTATAGATGTGACTTATAATGAGTCACAGACTAAATTCACATTTGAAAAGCAGAAAAGCTTCACTTGAGGCTGATATGATCTGTTATATGCTCCTTCATGCCAGCGACTGCTCATCTAATTTGTTCTTTTTCACTCTCCTCCTTTTCCTCCCCTCCCTCTTGCCCTGCTTAAGGTGTCCCAAAACGACCGGGCACCCCTGAAGTCCCCCAGACCTACAACAACACAGCCCTGGTGCTGTGGAAGCCAGCAGACACCAAGTCTCCATGCAGCTACACCCTGGAAAGAAAGACAGAAGGTGATTCAATTATCCAAATTTTTGTTTAAAATTAGTCTGATTAGGTCTTATTAGGTCCGTAGGTAAACAACATCCCCTTTTGTACTATTGTCAGTACAGTGTGCTACAGCCGAATGAGGAAAAATGAAATTGAAATCAAGTTTTCAAGCTCCTTTGGGGGTATCAGTTTGTGAAAAGCTTTGACAATGTTTGGCTTAGTGCCGTTTGAGGAGAATGCTCTGGGAAATAGGTTCCCAAATCCACAGACACCACTTAGACAGAGAAAATGAGTCAATCCTCGAGGGAATAGTGACTGTACCGGCGCTGCTACTGTCAAAGCTTTTTGTCATTCTGTGCGATGAATCATCATTATCTCATAATATGGTGGAGGAAAATGAAGTCACACCAACTTGGAGCAGCAGACTCTGAGAGTTTGTGAATATTTATTGAACTTTTTTGGGTCCGATAGATTTCATCCTTGCAGGTATTTCCTCGCCTTCTCGTTCCAAATTAAATCTTTGCAGGCAGCGTTGATGCAGACTCTCAAAGAATAGTATCGCTACCTAATTTACATTTTAATTCAGGTGTGTTTGACTGTGTCTGCATAAGAAATAAAACACTGTGGCAGATAATTTTTCAGCAAGCAAACTGAGTATTAACTTGTTTGCATATACAGTACATAACATTAAACACTGTGTGTCACTTCAAGTCAAAGTTCTATCCATGTGCATATCCAGGTCATCACCAGTTTGAAAAGTTGGACAATGCTGCCACTTGGTGTTCAATATGTGAACTACAACAAGTCATTTTGTCATTCAAGGAGAACAAAACAGAAGATCGGGGTTTATTTTCTAACTTGTACTTACACTTATTTGCACATTAGGGCAGCAGCTAATGGTTATTTTTTATATTTTTTTTCATATTTTGTATTATATTTTTTTATTATCAGTTCATCTGTCAGTCGTTTCCTTAATGAATCAATTAGCTGTATCTTCTATAAAATGTGAGAAAATGGCAAAAAAAATGTTGACCACTGTTTCCCAAATATCTTGTTATGTGCACAACCCAAAGACATTCAGTTTATTGTCATAGAGGACTTTAAAAAAAACAGAAAACATTCACATTTTAGAAACTGAAATCAGGTCAGATCCTGTTTCAGACATTTTTCAGAAAGAATGACTCGAATGATAAATCATTTATTAAAATAGTTGCTTGCATGCACACACACATTGCATGTACACCATTTAGAAAAGCATTAATTTACTATTTCTCATTTCTACCTCAGCTACCAGCATTACTGTATTTTACAGCTTCTTACAATCCTATGTTCATTTTTTTTTTAAAAAGATAATTAGTCCAACCAATCACAACACAACAGAGTGGTACCACACAAATATAATATAAAGCTTTCATACTTTATTCTTCAGGTCCTCAAAAAAAACAAATCATACCTTCATTGTATCTGTGAGAATCCTAAATTCATCCGAAGCATTCTTTAAAATAGTTTGACTTTGATAAAAGTAGGCTACATGGAAAAGAAAACAATGCACATTCAAAAATAGTTCTCAAACAGTTGTTTCCAACTAAGGTCCCTCGTCTCACAGGACAGATAGCCCGTCATACTTGAGGACAGGGTGACTAGACGTCCTTAAAAATTCAATACAAGCAGGTGTCCCGAATCCCAAATCCTGTCCTTTTTGTCATGAAAATTAACTGTTATATATCGATAAATAATATGAACAATATGTGAATTTGTGAAAATATTCTGCTTCTGTTCGTTTATGTAAAATAAGAGTGTTATCAATGTGCTTCCTCTTGTTTGTCGCACAGATTAGTTGATCATAAATAACAGATTGTTGATGTCTTTCGACCTGTGAGGATAATGCGGCCAAGGGCCCCCCTCAAATAAAGGCCCTGAATAGTTGACTACTAATTGATTAATCGACTAATCATTGCAGCTCTAATACATAAAAATCCACTGTTCATACTTAAATACTTACGACTATGTATACAGCATTTTGTTGCCTAATTTATAACTGTGCTCTACTCATGAGGATCACAGCAGTCTCATAAAAAACACACTCATTTCTCTTCCTTTTGCTCTGCAGGTGATTCCAACTGGCTGACTGTGGCCACTGGAGTTGTTGACTGCTACTACAACGTCACAGACCTGCCAGCAGGGGGGACGTTCAGGTTCCGTGTCGCCTGCACCAACAAGGCCGGACAGGGACCGCACAGCAACTGCTCTGCTCCAGTCAGCCTGGACTCATCAACTGGTATTTTATTTTATTTTACTATTAAAATAAAATGGGGAATCGTGCTGGAGTGGATTGACTCCCACGAGATTTTCTTTTTTTAAGGGAGTCCTCAAACACAACAGATAAATACGTTATAAATAAATACGTTAATAATACAATGAACATAGTAACATCAACATACCCAAATGGACAAAGAAAGCAACAGTCACAACAGGGGGATAAAAGCTTTAATTAAAGGTTAGAACTCAGAAGTTAATTATGAGTGATTATGTGTTTGTGTTTCACAGGTGGAGGAGCTTCACCTGCTGTGGCCGTTGTAAAAACAGTCCCCGCTGCACCTCAACCAGTCGTCACCTCCTCAGTGACCGTGCCTCCCCTCAGGCCAGCCCAGAGCAACGCTCCCAGGATAACCGTCTCCACCATCACCTCCACCTCCACCTCTCCGAAAAATACGTCCCCCCCTGCTGCTTTACCTCTCACATCGCCATCTAAAATCGTGGTGTCTCCCACGCCTCCGTCCTCGCTGCCCTCCAGCCCCACAGCGAACCCCCCGTTAAAAGCCGAGGACACTGAAAAAATAAGCTCCCCCCTTCCCTCCTCACCCACGGTCAAACCTCCTCCACCCTTTGTCCTCCCCAAACCCCAGAGTCCAATCAATGTGGTGTCTCCCATGACCCAGACCCCACCTGTGTCACCTCCACCAGCTCTCGTAACCCCGCCATCGACGCCGACCAAACCGGCAGTGGCCTCTGTGCCCACGTACGTCCCCACCAACACAGTCACCGCTCGCGTGACCCCGACTCCCGTCTCCTTTTCCCCACAAGTGCTGCAGATGTCCAGCCTGAGCCCCATCGGTGACGGGGCCAGCACCCCCAGCAGAAGCACCCCATCAGGACGTGCAACGCCCTCCACTACTCTACGACAGGGGGTCCCACAAAAACCCTACACCTTCCTGGATGAGAAAGCCAGGTGAGGCTGTAAATGATAGAAAACATGATGGTTAGAGGCGTGTTTTCTTTAATCTAAAGGTTTATGTTTTATTTTTATTTTATGTTTTATGTTTTTGTCTTCTTTTTGTTCTGACAGGGGTCGTTTTGGAGTCATCCGAGAGTGCCGCGAGAACGCGACGGGCAAAATTTACATGGCAAAGATCATTCCCTACAGCCAGGAGAATAAGCCGCAAATCCTCAAGGAGTACGAGATCCTGAAGTCCCTTCACAACGAAAAGGTCATGGCTCTGCACGAAGCCTACGTCACGCCGCGGTACCTGGTGCTGGTGGCGGAGTACTGCACCGGCAAAGAGCTGCTGTACAGCCTCATCGACAGGTAGGAGGGCGGATATGTCAACTCATACCGAGATACGCAAACTCAGAGAGACTTAAATAGCAGGGGGCGAGAAAGAAGACCTTTTCCTTCTTGGATGCAGTCCACTTGGTGGATTGAGCCAGCAGTGACTAATTTAAATTAAGGCTAATTGTACTTACATTAAACCCTTCTTTTAATGGTGAGACCATATTTAATATTACTTCAGCTGCTTTAAACTGTGGTTCAGCAAAACATAAATGATGTGATGATGTGTTTTCATCTGTTCTTGCTTTAAATAATCAATTTTTAAAAATTTTTTTTGCTCACTAAAGGTTCCGTTACTCCGAGGATGATGTGGTGGGTTACCTGGTCCAGATCCTCCAGGGAGTCGAGTACCTCCACAACCGGCGCGTCCTCCACCTGGACCTGAAGCCCGACAACATCCTGGTGACCAACCTCAACGCCATCAAGATTGTGGACTTCGGAAGCGCTCAGAGCTTCAACCCGCTCAGCCTCAAACAGCCCGACTCGGGAGCGGGAACGCTGGAGTACATGGGTGAGGACAAGAACGTTAACTCGGCCATTTTATGCACAGATATTCTCAATTTGTCTCTAGCTCCAGAATTTAAAGCGAACCCACAGATCCAATTTTAATGCCAATCTTTACATTTCCATCCTTTTGACACGTGATTAAAGCTCCTGAGATGATAAAAGGTGAGGTGGTCGGTCCTCCTGCGGATATTTGGACCATTGGAGTCGTTGCCCACATCATGTAAGTTAAATATCCTCTTTATGTCACACAAATTAAGGAACTTTGACCCTTAAGACTACAAATGGTGATTTTATAACTCTATTTTGTTCAAGAAGTCGCCACAGGTTTCAAATTGAGTGGACTTTTCTCTGTGTTTACAACCAGGCTCAGTGGTCGACTGCCCTTCGAGGATAAAGACCCTCTACAAGTCGAATCCAAAATCTTGATAGCGAAGTTTGACCCGACAAAACTGTACCCAAATGTGTCCCAAAGTGCCTCCGCATTTCTCAAGAAGATGTTGAGCAGTTACCCATGGTGAGTGAGAGGCTTGGATGTATAAAAGCAGTTCAGGAAAATTAAACAAATGCAACAATTTACATTTTCTCTGAGACATGCCGCTAAAAATGTGAAAACTCAACAACCAAACTCCTGAGGGAAAATCAGTCATTTTACCTCCCAGAACACAAGTTGCTGGTTCAGAACTGCTTCAATCAAAATGTATTTTACATTTACCTTTAAGTTGCGTGTATTTGATTTGTGTATTTTCAGGGCCCGTCCGACCACACGAGACTGCTTCACACAGGCCTGGCTGCAGGACTCCTACCTGATGAAGCTGAGGAGACAGACCCTCACCTTCACCTCCAGCCGGCTCAAAGAGTTCCTGGTGGAACAACAGTGCCGTCGCACAGAGGGCGCCACCAAGCACAAGGTGCTGCTGCGCACCTACCAGAGCTCACCCCAGTCCCCGGCGTCTGGGACCGCGCCGCACGTTCCCAGCCCGAAGTGAGACGACGGCGAAAACGCGGCGCCGACGCACGAGTCCGTCTGCAGAGTTGGAAGCAAAAATCACAACTGCTGCGCCAAGAGTGTGAGCCTGCCTCGTGATGCACAGGTTGAGGCACAGGGGGGTGATGGGAAGACATCTGGATATAGCTCAGATATCCAAAGGAAAGACAGGAGTCCACGTGTTGTTTTTTGGGAGACTTCAACATTCAGCTGACAGTGGGATTCAAAGAGAAACGGAGCGAGAAGCAGGCCGCCGTGACGCGTTTATTGAATTGATGAACTCCTCATAAACTGTCGACCCGCTGAAAAGGACACAGGATGTTCTTTGTTTTTTCTTTTTCTTTCGATTGATTGCACAATTTCTCAGTCACATTGTGAATTCTGAAATTGCACATTAATATTTGGTTTCGACAAACTCTCCACTCTGCACGATCAGCCTGGAACATGTGTATCATTTAGCGTTTCTACTTGTTTATGTCACTAAATTTAGTAGTAAACAACTCATGTGAATGTACCATGATTTAAGCTGCTAATTTTTTTTTGTTTTTTTTTTGTTTGTTTTTTTGCATTTACACATTTTAAAACTCAAAACCAAAAATATTCTTTTTTTTTTCTTGAAATCGTTTACTTTTTTCATGTTAATTTATTTGCATGTGTGTGCGCGCGCGAGCATTTTTGATTCACTTTTTCGAATTAGCATCGAGGCTAAAAAAAAAATAAAATAAAAATAAGGAGTGTCTTTGTGATTGGTGTTAAGATTCACGCAGTAAAAATGAACTATTTTAGGGTGAGCTAGGAATTTTTTGGTACAACTTCTTGTTCTGTGGTTAAAACTGTAATAGAACTATGAAAAGCAGTCCGTAATGTAGATAACATTTTACTTCTATAAGTCATATACACTGGTAAATTGCTGTGGTTTCTCAGTATTACCCATCGGTTGATCGAATCCTGATCACCCAGTCAGTGCCTAAATCGGATTAATATCCAAAATATTTATCTTGTAAATGTGTCTCCATTAGTACTAATTCACAATTGATGAATTATATGAACAAAGCAAAAATTTGACTGCAATATTTGGACTTTACAGCAACAGACAGATGCATATAGATTCTTACATACATGCATATATACATTTCTACATGCATACACACAGTACAGCACACGCAGTCCTTGTAATAATAGAACGTCTTGTGTATTGATCTATCATAGTGTTCTTTTTTGTATGAATTTGGACGGTTGAAGATTTGTAAATGTACCAATTTGCGGTGTTTATATGTGGAACAAGTTAAAAATGTTTTTATGAGATAGTATGTAATAAACTATTGATACAGTTGAGAAAAATTATGTGTTTCTTTCGCTCTGTGGGATGAAGTTTGGGGTTTCACACCTGCACCTGTAGGGGTGTCCAGGTTTCTCATTTATGACTTTTAATTTGTTTACTGATAAAAATGCATTTATACCAGCCTGTGAGCAAACAGCATTGTAATGAGGTACTGTAGTGTTGCTGAGATGGTTTGGTACAGACCTAAAAAAAATATCAGCTAACTTTTTTCCTTACATTACTTTTATTGCTATTCCATCAGGCAGTGTTGTTTTACATTTACTCCTTATACACTTTTATATTTCACTTTATATTTAATACTCTATTGTTTTTATTCTAATTTTGTAGCAATCTCGAGCACAAGAATTTCCTTCTGAATTAATAAAGTTCTATCATATCTTATTCTTACCTAAAAAATAACATTTAAACTGGGTCAGCACCATCAAATTTAATAAGAAAACACAATCACGGACAGATATCAACACATTGTAATTAATTATTTACTACTGACAAATGGCAGAAAACTTTTTGCACAAATCTCTGCTTTACAAACTGTGATCCAGTTGGTTAAAATTGTGAGCTACTCAAAGTAAGTAAAGACAAAAGCAGTGTCAACACCAGTTATTATAGTTTTGTATAATTTTGATAATTTTTTGTATAATTTTTGTTTTCAATTCTGTTTAGTTTCAATGAGTTTTACCGTTTCAGGTTAGTTTTGAGTGTTTCGGGTTAGTTTTAATTAACAATGATAACCGTGGTCTACTCAAGCAGTCAGACTTCACCCTGCTACTGTATTTTGGGTGAGAGAAAAAAAACACTCTAGAAAGCAGAGTGCAGTTGTGCGACACTCCCTGGCTGTAGGCAGTTTCAAGGGGACCCGAACTGGGCGTTTCTTTACTGCTACTTTACAAAAAAACAGTTTAGTTCTTAAGCAAGTTTTTGCACAACAGCGGCCATTACTCAGAGGCAGGCTCACAGAAACTTAAACCTGCCGGCAAAATGAGTAGTAACACGATGCAAACGGTGTCATATTGTAGTTCTGCGGTGCTTTTTAAATGTAACGTTAGTCTGGTGTCGCAGGAATAGCCGTTGGCTAAAGTTAGTGAGTTTGCTTTGCTAACGTTAATTGTAGCATCTAAATAAATTACGTATTGTTTGTTCTGTCTATTAAAAGTGTGATCGCATAGTACAACGCATAGTACAACGATAAATACATCGGTTGCAGTCTCAATTTCCGATCTATAAGAAGTGTCGAAGAATAGTATTTTTGAGTAGTCAGTACGGCTCAGCTAGCCTACTAGCTTAGCTAAGTTCTGAGGTCGAGTCTAAATGGGAACGCCAGACTCGCTTATGATCTCGCGAGAGTTATTGTTTAACAAATGTTTCGATCCTGAACTAACGCCTATCAAGTGTCTTCCCCCCTAAATCTAAGCAAATCTGTACCATGGCGTCATTACATTCTCAAAATTAATTCATTTGAACAAGCTGCACAATGGAGACAAAAAAAGCTCGCGAGAGTTTCGCAGATAGAGGGTTCTCATGTAGATATGACAAAGTTCGAGTAACTTTTTTTTTATTGTTGAAACAGGGAACCCCAGATCCGCTTGAGATCGCGCGAGAGTGAGTGTTGAAAACAAATTACCATCTTTGCCTAACTAATATCAAGTGATTTCCCCCCTAAATCTAAGCAGATATGAACCATGGCGTTGTTACGTTATAAAAGTAATTAATTTGTACAAAATACCCAAAAGGACACAAAGCCTCGCGAGAGTTTCGCAGGTAGAGCGTTCCCATGTAGCTTTGAGCAAGTTATTAGTAACTTTTTTTTATTGTTCAAACAAGAAATACATAAACATAAAGGCAAATTTCAAGGACTTATCATCCTGCAGGATGAAATAAATAGACAGCACAAGAGATACAAAACACAGGGAAAAAAAGTCACAAAATGAAATAAATTAAGCATATGTAAACTAAAGATAAATTAAGCATTATTAAACGTAAAATAACCAAAAAATAAAAAAAAAAAAATCATAAATAAAGACTGATTAAGCAATCGTTCATAAAACTTCCATTCAGTTACAATTACTCTATAGTGGTCTTTGGAACTTTATTTATTCATGTTTTTCTTTTTCTTTTTTAAATTAATTAATTAAAGGGACTTGATATAAAGTTGAATTTCATTATTTTAGCCAGTGAAGATGGGTGCGGTTTAATAAATTAAGCCTTGAGAGAGAAAAGAAAAAGGCTAAAATAAGTAAAACGTGCATGAAGTAAAAGGATGTTCTGCTGTTTCAATATCACATTTACAGGAAACACATGTATTCTTAAAACCAAATCTTAATCTTAAAAGTTCATTGGAAGGGTATACTCTGTCATTTTATAGTGAATGCCTTTTAGTTTGGGTGGAACTGGGTATTTGCAGAATTGTATTCTCAATATGGATAGTGTTGATTAGTCAAAGTTTTGAGTAACTTTGTTGCAGGCTACTTTAAGGGATCATCGTCAACTTGTAGACGCCAGGGGGAGGGATTGTTGTGCGCGGCCATTCCCTTACTGCGCCACTTTAAGTGAAATGGGAAGCCTTGAAACCTCCATGTTTGTATCTTGAAATTGCGAGCGGAGTTGAGCACCATATTGAATCAAAGTTGCCATCTCCTTGACAAATGTTTTACAACTTTCAGACTTCAAACTTTAGCGGGTTTCTGAGCGGACCGGTTGTCAGGAGAAGTGTAATGGACGCGCTGTAGGCGACTTGTTGCGATGTTTGGGCGCTTCAGCTTCGTTTCCCTACATGTTAAGTTGTTTTAATGCAGCAGCAGCAGCAGCGAACAATCTCTAACTTTAAAGTGTGAGGTCAGCACTCTGGACCAGACCTGGATGTGATGGACAATCCGTCCTCAGTGATCACCCAAGTCAGCCGAGATGAAGAGGGAAATAAAGCCGCAGGAGACAGGGGTAAGTGTTTTTATTTTTGTCCCGCACTCATGTCAAAAAAAAAAAAAAAGTTTTGCAGCTCCGTGAGTGAGTGAGTGAGTGAGAGTTCACGATCCCTAACTCAGAAACAACACATCTGATTTACTGTAACAACTCATTTAAGTCTGCTGCACAGTCATAAGCACCGCTGTTAGTGTGGGAAAGTGGAGTGAAAACAAGTTCGAGCACTGAAACTGTCACTGTTTCTGTTGTGCATAGAGATTATGGCTGCGGCTCTTTGGCCTGTGATGAACGTAGAGGAAATGACGTACCAGTGTTTGATTAAGATTGCTACAATGTTTTAATAAAAGCATAACTATGTGTCAAAGTCACCACAAATCCACTTTAAACCATAATAGAATATTAAAGTGGTATCATATTGTACAACAAACGCAGCATGTTATTGCTTAGTATTTTTCATTAGTGTTTATTTTTATTTTGTTTTAAGTTCAGTTATTTTCCTATTTCATTTTAGTTTTTGTTGTTTAAAAAGGTTATTAATGTACTTTTACTGTTATAATATTGGCGCAGTTTTTCAGTAGCAAGATTTAAGATGTTCAGAATAGGTATTCTAATGTAAACTTGAGCTGCAGCTAACTATTATTTTCATTCATGGTTAATTTGTCAATCATTTTCTTGATTAATCGATTAGTTGTTTGAGCTGAAAAAATGTCAGAAATTTTTGAAAAATGTTGATCAGTGTTTCTCAAAGCCCAATGTGATGTCAAATCACAATGTTAAATGTTTTCTTTTATTCACAACCCAATTTTTAATTTTATTAAAAGCATTTCAAATAAACAAATACAAGCTCTTGAGGTATTGTGTTACAAATTACATCTTATTTTTCCTGCCAAGCAAATTAAAAGTTACAAAATACTGAAGAGGAATTAAATGCATATTTTAAATACATTTAACTGTAATACTGCTCATCTCTGGTGATAATCACATAAATATCTATTGCTGCAGTGACATTTCACGCTAAGAATGTAAAAAATAATGTTTCATCTCCTCATATCTCTGCTGTCTCAGTGTCATGACTCTGAGTGGTGTTTATCTTATAACAGTGTTGCTCTGTTTCCCTCTTAACTAAATGAAAGGACTGTGAAATTCTGATTTCCGCCATGTAACACTACCTTTATCAGTGCTCTGTTCACGAACATGGATTTCTGGCACCGCCACCGTACACAAACCAGTGAGATACCACAGAGTGTAAATGCAGGTTACTGAATAATCAGGTGGCCTGTCGGTCATCATCCCTGAGAAAATGCTGTCATCTCACATTTTTTATGTGTGGTGTCACTTCCAGCCTGCAAACTGTCACATTTACTGACATGTAAATAGCAGCTAAAGACTGATTCAGGCGTACTGTCCGCACAAATGTATGTTAGTGCATAGTTTGACATTAAAGTATCAGCTGAGATGTCAAGCAGCGGCCCTCTTGTAAATGTGTAGTAGCCTAATCTATTACATAACCTTGTCCCCACGCTTTGTGAACATATTAACTCAGTGTGACACACAGCTGCTGTCTCCAAACAGCATGTTTACTCTGTCCTGCCCACACAGATTGTGACATTGCTGTGTTTAAAAAAAAAAAAAAAAAAATCTAAGCTTCATCAAACCAAAAGAAAACTTTTAGTTTCAGTTTCTCTGCAGTTTTAGGTTACATTTAGGGGAATCTGTACGAGTCTTGTTTTCATAGTTGTAGACTAAGTGGTTGTAAAAAAACCACCTAACAAAACTGTACCTGAAGGATGCACAACAACTCTGTGGTTCAAAGCTTCTAGTTGTAAAATAAAAGTCTGCAAATGAGTGTCTTATGATCCGGGGGCCATATCTGATGTAGTAAGAAGGGGTTTGTCAGCTTTATGGTTTGTTTTATGCTGAGCAACGTGTTGCTCAACATGCTGACAGAGTCAGTAGAGATCACCACATTTGATTAGGGCTATGTATTTACTTTTTTTTTGGAAATCCAACATAATTTCTTAATGATCAATACAAACCCTGAGAACTGTGGGACCTAAAAATGTTGTCAAAGGCCAGAAAAGGCAGAAAAAACCCTGAGCTGGACTGGCAGAGACCTCGTGGATGCTGGTAGAACAGTGTTTTTATGCTCATACACCTGGTCAGAGTGCGTGTGTTTGAGATCAGCGTATTGATAAGATCATCACTGTGTTTCCTCTCTCTCACTCTCAGTTCTTCCAGTTTTTTACCTTCATTTGTGGTGTTTTTTCAAAAAGGTAATACACTTAATGGGAGATAGAAACGCTTTTTCTGATTAAGTTTTGATGTCACATGACTGATCAGCCGTTTCCGCTTCGTCGGTCTCCTCGTTGCTCTCCTGGCTCTGTAATCGATCCATGTAACACATCGTGATAGGCAGCACATGTTGTCAGCTTGTGTTTAAAGTCATCACAAGCAGAGAATGACTTAATGAGCTGCATTTATTGCATAAAAGTAAAGCCGTGTAACCCGTGGCCTCTGCAAAACATTAGCATGAACACGGTGCGCATGAAACGCAGAACAAATGCAAATAATTAACTTCTGAATGAATGGATATTTGTTGTTATTTCTGGCATGAAGAAAGATTCTTTTGGCCTGGTGGGTGGGGGTTCCCGTTGGCCTGGTGGCCCATCAGGCCCGTACAATTATAGGGGAAACACTGCATTTACCCTCTCGTCTATAAAAAGGCAGCGCAATTCTATTTGCTGTTTCCTCAATTCATCTTTTACCACTAATTATGGCGTTGTAGCTTCTGTAATCCGGCCTCAAACCACGCTGGTGGACGCACATATATCAGATTGTCAGTCAAACGGGCGGATATCAGCATCTTAATCTGCCTACATCTCTACAATCTACATCTATATTATCCTTCGCCTTGACACTTTGAAGTATGACCATTGTTATTTATACAGGGAAGGCATCTTCGTAGCCTTTCTTATATATGTAATGTGCATATAAACTAAACTTATCTTTAGATATGAGATACAACTGTCCAGCTGGTCACAAACTGAAAATCTGCATGAAACCGGCCGTTCTTTGCATGTTCTTTCGTACATTCTTTTGGTAAAATGCAAGCGAGGCCAGGTTCTGAAAGGTTTCATTAGTCTGCGTTTTTATTGGAGAGATTTATTGTCACATGAAAGTTTTAACAGCTGTTTCAGAGGCTGTTTGATTTAAAGAATTAAAGCTTTAAAAAATAGTTGAATCCTTGTCACTAATTAAGGCGAATTTAAAACTTTTGTCAGCTTGGTTAAAACCAGCTTCAGACGCACTCGGGGCCGAGTCTTTCCTAACGTCAATAAAACTGCTTTCCATATGCAAGAGATCGCAGCGTCCACAGATAAACAGCCAAATTTAAAATGTGACGCAAGCTCAGCTGTCAGAGAGGCAGAGACGATGAAGAATGGGAGTGAAAGCGTCGATTACAGGAAACAAATGACACCGTCGGGCCTTAAAATGGATCGTGGGCTGATGAAATGATCAGATAAGGCAGTTTAAGGAGTTTGAATTATTCCACACTGAGGTCATGAAGTGATAAAGCGGCATCTGAATTATTCATTTTCTGTAAGTTACGGGACAGGAGGTAACTTGCTGAGGTCCGCGTTTCTGCCTCATTCACAGGTGATGTTTTCAGAAGCAGGTAGAGCTGCATTTAATCTTCAGGTATTTAGAATTTGCCTGTGATGTGACAACAAACAGTTTAATTTGCTAAGGTTTGTATTTCCTCACGAGGCCGGCAACACTCATTATACTACAGTACAAACCAGCTGATAGTGTTTCTCACGCCTGCTGGGTGTTTGTGTATTTGATTTTAAACCTACACGTGCTTTTTTCCCCGCATTATTTAAGTGTCACAGTCAAAATGAATGACAGCTTTAAGTATGTTTTTTGCTTTTATGACTCTGCGGGGGCTTCACACATCAGAAGACCGTTTCATCTGGGTTCGAAACCAGATGTGTTGGAGGGTTTTTTTTTTTAACACAATGTCAACACCACAACTTAAAATACTGCAAAATGACATGCTACTTCTAAAATAACAGTGTATTTATGACACTTTTATGTGTTGGATTGCACCAATACATATGCAAATCATCTCTTTGGAGCTTTTGCACCATTGTGCCGCCTTTTTTTAAAAAGTGGTTTCGGTTTGTCTTCAAGTGAAGCGGATGAGATGATGGTGAGAAAATGCAGCTGTTTGGAGGGGATTTGATGCCCCAAAACTGATACTAATATTGAAAATAGGTACAGTGTCTCTCACTGTATAGCTCACTGTCATGTTTAATGTAATAAAATAGTGTTAGAAACAAAGCAAGTTAAAAGTAGAGCAAACTTGAGATAAATCTGAAATGGCAGCACACGAAGGATGTGACAGGACAGATGAAGAGAGGGGACGACATGCAGCAAAGGGCCACATGCTGGAATTGATCCCCTGGTTGCTGCAATAAGGATAAGTGAGCTGCAGGGAGCCCTGTTTCAGTCATTTTCCAACCCAAAATGCCAAACATTGCCTGGTGCAAGCTTTTAAATGTGAGGATTTGCTCTTTTGATGATTTTAAATTAATAAACAAAACTCTCACAATTGCCTGAACATTGGTTTGGCTGCGCAGGGATTTAAATTCCTGGAAAGTTCCCACTGATGGGGCTGTAAATACAAAGAATTCACTCCTCCTGTGTCATACAACACATTTATTGGGGTGACACAGCAACATGGCTTGTTCTGTTTTTTGAGGATTCAGCTTTAACAAGCAGTCAGGGGTTAATTTCTTAGCAGACTGCCCGCAGTATGTTCGACTCCACTCCAGCTCCTTCTTGTCATCGTCATAATGCCTCCTTTTTATGAATTAATGCACTCTCTGTGTTTTAGTGGTCAGCACGCAGTTAGTCATTTTTCCTGGTAAAAGGCGTGTGATAGAATAAATGAATATTGAAGCGACAGGAGGCTCGGTGGAGCAAATAAGGACGCGGGAGTGAATGCTGGAAATTATTTGGACGCAGGGGAGTGAAAAAGGAAACAAAGGAGCGACGAGCATAATGAATAATGACATAAGGGAGTAAATAATGGCGCTAAGAACTAAATAACATCCCTGAAATTCTGGTTTTATTTAGGCTTTATTAAACAAAGTTTATTTGTTTCTTTTTTAAAGTTTATTAAATTTCTGTTGCACTTTCCATGGCTATAAGCCTTTATAATGCATTATAATCATAGGTATAATATATTACACTGTGCTTAAAGCAATGTGTGATTTTAGTTATGAGCATTCATAAATATAGCAATTGTAACACATTATGATGCCCATCTTTACAATGCATTACAGTGCATAATACATATGCATAATGTGATATACTGAACTTATAGCAATGTATAATTACACTTATATCAACAGTCATAGCAAATTATAGAGCCTTTTACAATGACTTATAAGGTCAAGTATCATAATACTTCATAATCGCTGTCACTCAAGCTCTATAATTTGCTACGTTTGTTGTTATAACGCATTGTGGATATAACAATGTTATAAGGACAGTATAACACATCATAAGTATGATTATATTGCATTATAGATATAATGGTTGTAATGTGTTATAATTATTGTTATAAAGCGTTATGAATGGTTGAGTGCTTGTTATTATAAAATCACAGTGTGATGCATTATAAGTGTGTTTATAATCCATTATAAAGCATTATGGATATGGGTGTCATGGGTGTATTAGGCTACATTGTCTTCTCTATAAGAGTTGAAACGACAGAAAAAATGCAGGAGAACATGAATGAATTAAAAGTCTGCCTGTTAAAAAGCTGATGTGACGTGAACTCGACTCTGTGGATAATAGTATCACAAGCCTTCTCCCTTTATGCTAAAACATGGTGGCAAGTCGCTTCCTTCACTGATACCCGTCTGTTTCCTCTTCCTGTTTTGGCCCGAGCGCGGCGGAGGCCAGCGGAGGGTCAGCCGGGGTTTGAATCCACAAATGCAGTAGGAGGGCACGGCAGAGAGGGAATGAAAGAGGCGTGAGAGATGCACAACAGAGGCTTGTGTGTTGGTAACCCAGTCACGTCCGGACAGACAGAGAGAGGGAGTATGGCGCATAAAGAGGCTGAAACAAAGTCTAATGCGAGACAGAAAAGTGAGGAGGAGTGTTGATCAGAGAGTTTTGGCTCGACGAGCACTTGTGAGAGCAGAAATAATCTCAATGACTGTCATGAACTGTAGTGGGAACGGCTACAGAACCAGTTTGTCCGGTTAAATTCTTACATCAAAGACCATGGTGCATAAAATAACCTGATGCGACCTCAAAATCTCGTCATCCAAGAGGTTATCTTGGTCACCCAGTCAGCCTGCTGACCTTTCAAGATGACCTCATGGAAATGAAGTCATGAATGAATGACAAAAAACTTTTTCTTTTTACAAAATTCATATTTAGACAAAGAGCTAATCTTTGTGTTATTCATTTGCCTGCTCCACCCACTGAGGTTTCATTTTTCCTAACCACCTAACCATGTTCATTCATAATTTATATTAAATATTATGAGTAATACAAAGCTACTGTCTCTTCTAGTATTATACAGCAATTTCTAGAGTCTAACCCGTTTTCTTAGACAAATAACATATTTATATTTAATACCATGTTGGATTATTTAACATACTTAAGACAACCACATGTGGAAAGGAACATGCCATTTTGTAAAATGCTGAATCCAAAGTTGAGGTATTTTAAATTGAAAATGCATAAATAAAAACCTTGTATCAGTTAATATGATTAAATATAAGATATAAAACAGCACAATAAACACTATAAGGGATAAACTTTATACCTGTTGGTGCACAGTCCCTCCTCTGTCATACCTGACAGAGATAAGGGCGTGAGACTGAACCCTCGTTCACTGTTCACCTCGTCTGTCTGCTTCATCATCTGTGTGACAGGGATCAACAGGGAGCTTTTGTCACGTGGTTTAAAAAAAAAGCAGCCAGAGGCTGAAAAATCAAACTCTGATGCTTTGAGTCAAACTTGTTTTAACACCGACTCCGTAAACTGTACAGGTATTCATCCGAGCTCTGACTTAATCCAGATGCTTTTAAGATTCTTTTCACCGTGTTAGTGGTTGTCTGTTTAACTGTCCCTCTGTTTCATTTTAACGACCCGTTTTGGGTTTAGAAGTTGGATTAAAAGTTGTTGCTCTTCTAAAACCTGAAGTGAAAGTATTTATATAGTATTTTTTATTGTTTTAAAATTGTTTTTGTTGTACATTGGTTTGTAAAAGAGACTATTTTCATTGCCAGTAAACTGTCATAGCATTGTCACAATACTGGAATTTCTCATTTTGATACGACAGGATGCTCCAGGCATTATGCTGAATCGTTATTTTTGAATGGGCATCATGTGACCTGCTCTAATTGGCACACTGTATTCCAGATCAAACTCATGATATGCTTATGATGCCTTCATAATGCCGACTTGGCAACTCTTTTTAAGTGTTAGAGTGCTGAATGTTCATTGGTTGTGGTTGAGGCTGTTTGCTGACATCAGAGAGGCAGTTACGCAACAGCTCCTGGCCGGGACGTGTGTCTCCAGGAGGGTTTGTGCACATGACAAAAGTATGAGGAAAGCTGCTGGATGTGCTTTTATTGTTTTACTGTTTTCACACATTCCCTGACAAGATGGAGTCATCAGTTAGGTAGTGATGTGCAGGAGTTAGGCCTGAAGCACATTTTTTACACTTCATGTTTCTTGTTTTTTTTCACAAAGGCTGATTTTACGTCTTAGTTTTGTTGTTTAAAGTCCGTTTCTTCATTTGGAAGGTGACATCTTTAAATGTTCACCAGTCCAGTCTTTGTCACATGTTAAAGCAAACTTGATTTCTTCAGGTGATGCTGTTCAGGTAGTAGGTCATTCAAAGTTTCTTCTTCTTCTTCGTCTGCAGGTTCTTCGCCCTCTCTGTCCTCCAAGAAGCCCAGGAGCAGAGGCCTCCTCTCCAGCCTTTTCTGCTGCCTGTGTCGGGACCAGCCTGACCCCCCGCCGGTCAACAACAACGCCCCTCTGCTGGTGGAAGAGAACGGAACCGTCTCCAAGGTGTGTTTACCTTCGTCTCGCTTGTTGCTCCTCTGTCGTGTTTTGTCAGCACAGGAAAGATCAAATCTGTGTTAGACAGGTCAGGGTGGAAAAAAAGAAAGATTTCAACTACATTGTAGATCTAATTTCTCTATCAGAAAAAAAAAAGTTGTGATGTTGTGTAAGACATTAACACAAACAGGATGCAGTGAGCTAAAGAGGAAAAGGACCATATGACATGACCTTATCCCCTCTTTTTTGGAACATGTTGCAACCATCAAATTCAGATTGAGCGTATAGTTGCAAAAAAACAGGTTTATCAGTTTGAACATTAAATATATCATCTTTGTACTGTGGTCTCTGGTATTTTTTAGATCCAGGTGAAGCCACTGCTGCCTCCAGTGAAGTCAAAAGACTCTGGAAAGATCTGTGTGGTTATAGATCTGGATGAGACGTTAGTTCACAGCTCTTTTAAGGTAAGAAGGGTGAAGAAAAACGTCTTTAATTTCCTCGATGATGCAAGGACCTTCAGATATGATTGGGGCTTTAAAAGCACATAGTTGTCCCCTGTGATCACATTACATCACAAGATAGTTATGTCTAATAGTAAAAAGCACTTAATAAGGTCTACATTTTCCCCCATCTGGTTGTTGTTGGCTCTGACGGTGACATTTCTGTCATCGCTGGCAAATGCCAAACCCAAACTAGCTGGTTCTTAAACCCAAATAAACATAGCCGCCCCTGCATGTACACACACACTGCAGACTGTTTGTCTCTACCTGCATCTGTGCTACAATAATAGCAGTCATGTTTTATATGGTGAGGCCTGCAGCGTCTCCATTCCTGGTAGTAAACTTTCTTGTGACTTGATGTTGTCGTTCAGTCATGCCCGCAGTAGAGAAACTTCAATCTGATGACTTTTTTAAAATATTTTGTCTGATAAAATTCTTTGTTTGTTTTTTTTTGTCGTTCCTACAGCCTGTGAACAACGCGGATTTCATCATTCCTGTGGAAATAGATGGAACAGTACACCAGGTAATGGTGGCATCACTCAAGAACCTCCAGTAAACATGTTCATTCTGTAACTTGTTGTCATCTGCTGTCGTCTAGCATGACCCACTGCCTCGCCGTCCTCGCGGTTGTGTGATCGCAGTGCTCTCAAGTTCAAATTGCTGGGTGCAATAGGTGCTGTCAGAGTTTAAGGGATTTGAAGATGGCTGCGTGGCGATGGATGACAACATACCGTGGGTCTGGGCCTGATTCAAGTAATCCAGGATAGGTTTGTTCAGACAAGCACAGCCTATTCCGGATGACTTGGTTCAGGAACGCTGCCCTCAGCCGCCGACACCGCAGAAAGAAGAAAAAAATGGAAGATGAACAAGGAAAGGAGTCATGGCTTTAACTTTTGGAGCCAAATGCTTGTCTGTCTGAGTGTCTTTATATTTAGTTTCCCATGCAAGTCGTGAATGCCTGTAATGTTTTGAAGGCTTTGACCCATAAGTAAAAACTGTCTCCTGCATCCGTGTGGCACAGTTAACCGTCATAGCTCCTCAGGCAGTTAAGGTTTGTAGAAACATGTTTTATTTTGAAATGTAGGTTGTGCAGGAACCTGGTTTAATAAATTCCTGTGTCTTCCAGGTGTATGTCCTGAAGCGGCCCCATGTCGACGAGTTCCTGAAGAGAATGGGAGAACTGTTTGAGTGCGTCCTCTTCACTGCTAGTTTAGCCAAGGTGAGAAGCTGCTGCACTGCAGAATCACATTTTTTGACATTAAAATCTCATTTTTGCTTGGCAACAAATCAAGAAAAGGTATTAAATCCCAGAGGGAGATTTGGTCAAAGCAGCAGCCAGTGATGAAATTAGATACAGCAGAGCAAAAAAAGATTAGTTTATGACCATTTTCATATTCTGAATATCTGAAAATCAGAGGTAGAACATGGAGAGTTTCTGCTGGTCCTTAAAATAAAAGTCTTTAAGACTGAAATCCAATAATCTGAATTTAAGGCCTTAAACTGTATTTAATACAACTTTGGCAGGTCCTACAAATCAATTGGATTAAAGTTGTTACTTTTATGATGTTGCAATAACTTCTGTCTTGCTTATAAATGTGTTTTTGGTAGCTAAACATTAATTTCCTTCATATCCTTTGCACTTATTTGCCAGCATGAACGTGAAATAGGTCTTAAATTGCATTCATACTGGCAGTACAAAAAGAAAGCAGTGGAACAACAGATTGCAGCATGAAGGCGTGTAAAAATAAACGCAGAAAAACAAAACAGGAAACGATAGAACAACAACCGTGCCAACTGTGTAAGAGATGCTAACTGGCTAAATTTAGTTGTTTGTCGAGTCAGGACTCAAAGGTGAGGGGGAAGTGACAACACTGTCACTGTGACATAAAACACAAGGGTTACTGGGGAAAAATGTCAAAATGAAATAAAAGCAGACTCGAGCATTTATTATCATGAAAAAACTCACGAGTTGAGTTTTAATGATCAAAAATCATTAAATGATCATTTCTTCAGTTATTTCATGAATTGTTGGTTTATTTATGTATCTTAGATAATTTATTCATATGATTATTTATTTCACAATGTCTTTTTTTAAATTTATTTAATACTGAACAATTTGGTTTTTCATACCAGACAGGCAAAAGATCAGTTATTTCAGGTTCAGGGTTAATATTTATCTGCAGATCTGCACAACACCCGAGCCTAAAACTGCTGACTTCCTTTCCTCATTTATTAAGTGACTGATAACTGGCCTGTATTTTGTCACTTAATGCTGCTGTTTGGTTAAATGTTGCATAAATGGTACTTATTTTGTTTGATAATAGCTGAAAAGGTTGCACCTAGAGTATATTATGTGGGGTTGGGGATGCCATAAAACATCCAATGAGTAAGTGCCAGGGTTTTTAAAAACTACTCTGATCCTGTTGGTTGCCTCTGCAGTATGCAGACCCCGTCTCCGACCTCCTGGACAAATGGGGCGCTTTCCGCTGCCGCCTGTTTCGGGAGTCCTGCGTCTTCCACCGAGGGAATTACGTCAAGGACCTGAGTCGCCTGGGTCGCGACCTCAACAAGGTCATCATAGTGGACAACTCCCCCGCGTCCTACGTCTTCCACCCCGACAACGCAGTGAGTATCCTCCGACAACACACACACACACACACACAGCACATGAGTCAAGAGGGTGACGGTGACCTTTTTAAGTGCAATTACTCACCTGCCTGAAAATACTGAAAATACACCACCTGTTAATCATTTCACTGGACTTTCTCATCTTTTACTTAATATACCATCTGTTTATTCTTTGTAAATATGTGTGACACATCTTACAAAGCACAGTTTGAGAATGACTCAGTTGTAATTTCCTTGTGCTTGCACAATGAGAACAAACTTCTTGAATCTAGAAAATTGCTATAGCTATATACTAAATATACAAACAAAAGAGCTGGAGTAGTTTAAAAACTGTAATTGAATTGAGTGCAGTTGAGTGTAATTGAAAAAATAAATGTTCCTACTTATCCTGCTACGACTTTACTAATAAAAAGGCCTTTAAGTGTTCAATACTGTCTTAAATTCTGTTCGGGAAGGTTAAATATTTATTCACTGAATGCTGTAATGGTGGTCTAAATTCACTCCAAGCCTAAGAGTGCCTCTATTTTTGCTAATAAACTTTATTTTTGAACTGACAAAATATCTATTTATTCAGAAGACTGTGCCTATATTTTTACATTTGGTGTTTAGTTTAATTGCAACATTGGCTGTAAATTTAAATGGTGGCATTAAAAAGCCTTACATTTAATCCTGATGATACATGCAGACACCCTGATAGAGATGAATGGATAAATAATGCCGTTGGTGTGATCGCTGTTAATTGCTGTTTTCTGTCCAGGTGCCTGTGGCCTCGTGGTTCGACGACATGTCCGACACCGAGCTGCTGGACCTCATCCCCTTCTTTGAGAGGCTGAGCAAAGTGGACAACGTCTACACAGTCCTCAAGCACCAAGGGATGGCGAGCTAACAGCGTTTGACCTCTCGTCTCAGCTCAGAACAAAAAAAAGAAAAAGAAAAAAGAAATCGGCGTACAGAACAGAAACAGAAATGCACACACCAGCGAGGCTCCAGCACCAGCTCCAGCTATCACTGCCCTCCAGAACACAGACTGCTCCACTGGCTGACGGAGCCCTTCACCCTCTTAGTGTCAAACCAGGATCATGGCTGGGACGGCGTCATCACTGCCACCTCCTGGTCGAACAGGAACCTGTTTGAATCTTGCCTTGTAACTTTCTCCCTGTCAGCCTATCATGAACCAGCTGATATTATCGAATGAATGGATGAGAGGATGGATGAATGTTCTGCGGTGTCACTGAACTTGCAGTCGAGTTAACAAAGCAGATGTCTGTAGCCATGAATCCTCTGGGTACTGGACATGGACTTCTCTCATGGATTCAGCGTTCTGATCCCGCAAAAGGATGCAGGATTTGCTGAAGCAGGAATGGATAAAAGTGGAAAGGAATTTTTGGAAACGTGCAAATAAACTTGATCGGTCTTGTCATTGAAAGGGCAGATGGTGTAAATGTACTGTAGATGCCTTTGGAATAACATTATCTTTGTCACACACCCTAATTTCGTCAGTTATCACACTATTTGTCTGCAGTCAGAAGCATGTGATCCGCGGGTGTCATTTTAGAGTTTTTAGAGCAACGTAATCAGGTATTTTTGAATAATCATCACAGTGTTATGGATGAATCTGATCAAAAAAAGTGTCTTCTTTTAACCCTTAAGTGGGGCTGAAATGTCAGCAATAGTCAGGAGTTGTTAAATTCACTAATAGCAAAATGATTGGACAGCACTTTACAAGTATTTTTTTAGTACAGTGCCTTTGAATTGATTGTTGCACGATTTGTTTATTGAACCCGGCTTAAAGGTATAGTTCAGATTATTTGAAGTGGGGTTGTATATGGTTCTTGTTAATAGATGCCCCCAATTACGAGAAGCAGGGGCCCGAGCACAGAAGCATTGTTTTGCTGGGGACGAGGTCAGCAACAAAAGGTAATTTAGCTATTTAAAGAAAAAAAAGGTCATATTAGTACAGTATCAGTGACATCTAATATTTAGAATATTTTCACAGCTTTATTTTGCCATCAGACTGCTTTTTTTTTTGACAGGAAACTACCATGATATAAGCCAAATATCGCTCTTTCCAAACCAACCAAACTCCATAGACAAAGTCAGTAATTTTATCTTGCAGAACAGGAGTTGTTGCTCTACCGCTGCCTCGATCTGTTAGTTTGTTGGTGTTATTGTGTGACTTTGGTGTGTTAAAGGTTAGTTCAGATTCACCAAAGTTGCACAATAACACAGACCAACTAACAGATCGAGGCAGCGGTAGACCAGCAAACCCCCGTTTCCTGCAGGGTAAAATGACTGATTTCGTCTATGGAGTTTGGTTGGTTTGGAAAGAGTGATATTTGGCTTGTATAATGGTGGTTTCCTTTCAAAGAAAGAGCAGTCTGATGGTAAAGTAAAGCGGTGAAATTATTCTAAATATCATGTACACTTGAACTGATATTGATCCATTTAGATGGACTGTTTTTGTTGCTGACCTTGTCCACAGCAGTACTCCACTTCAAATAATCTTAACAATCCCTTTAAAAAACAGCACTGCAAGTAAAGAGATCATTATTTAGGATTTAGTTCTCGTATCAAAACAGTAAATCAATTGTAAACCATCCTATTCATTGTAAAATTTGGCTTTTTTTTCAGTGAAAATTGGTATACAAGTCCTGTTCGCTAAGAATCCGCACTGGAACAGATGACGACTGCGGTATTTTTCCTCAAATCCTGACACTAATATGAATATCAAACCATCTGCACAAGAGCAGCTGCTACGTTTATTGGACGAGGATTTCCAACGGAGGTTTGAAGACTGATGGACAGCCATAATGCAGCGCATCTGCACCCGTGCGTCAACAGATGTCACGAACAAGAGGACCAGGCTCGACTTCTTGGAAATCGGTCGTCGTTAATGTTGATGTCTGATCGGTCCAGTTTCTTGTTTTAAAGCCACATACAAAACTTGAATCTCTCGCAGCATTTACAGACCGTATTTGACTGGTTTTATGATGCAAAACAAAGTTACAGTTGGGTTTGTCAGTTTGGTTCTCATAAGCTTCTTCTTTTTTTTTTTTTGTTCCTAAGCGGTACACATGGGCTGGAAACAATTTCAGGACTTTGTAATAAAATGTGTGTCGAGGTGGGGGAGCTGCCGTGAGGACTCGAGGATGTGTGAGGTGCTGTGCCTCGTGAGCACCTTCTTGAAAACAAAACGTGGTTTAATTCAGTCCAGATTTTAAGGAGAAATCCACCCTGAAACACTTCAACACTGTTAATAAATGGGTATCTGTGATTTATCTTGCACCTCTGGGTCCTTTCTGGATGGTCTGGACATGACGTAATGTTGAGGTAATTCCAGTGCAGCTATGATGGAGTTTAACAAATCTAAAACACAAACCGTAAATGTAATTTCCTTTGTTTTCTTGGAGAAATAAATGTGTTGCCAGAAGGAGAAGTTAGGAACGATTTGAGGGTGGATTTTTTCTTTAAAATCATTGAATCTGTGTTGTTTTCAGACTCATGTTATCTCCCTCATATGCATTGACAATACCATGTGTTGACACTGATGAATGAAAGCGGCGGATTTGACGAAGAGCCTCCAATAGCGGGCTTGTGATGTGACTTTACCTAGACGGGGCAGGGGTGACAATTAAATCCACCATATTAAGAGCTATTGCATTATTTTTCTATGTTTAACAAATTATTGTCAATCAAATTAGCCTGTTCTCTTTTCTCAATAATTACTGATTTTCTTTTTATTTTGCCCAGGAGTGGTCCTCTGATACAATATTTGGTTTGTTTTTGCTGTTTTTCATGCAAGACCTGGTTGTTTCCTCATATATTAATTGGTAATATATGGATCAGAAACACCAACAAATGACTAAAAAGGATAGTATCTTACTGTTGTAGGCACATAACAGGGTAATTATTTTGATGTTTGTTTCATGTAAGCCATCACCACGTTTCAATTTAGGTTGAATGCTGATAACTGAAAATTCATTGGCAAACAGGAGTATTTATAGGATCATTCAGTCATTTGATTACATTTAAAACAAGTGTTGTGTCACTACGGGGGCCCACTCACTGATACTGTACTTCTTACACATTCAGTAGATATGTATATTTTGTTTTGCACAGTAATAAAGCAAACAAATTTTCATTAATATATGGAATATTCATGTTACTGTACTCATGATTGAATAGATGTAACCTAATTTTTTTTTTTTGACCTGTTGTTTTATCATACCAAATTATATATGGACTCTATGTAATAATGCCATTTTTTTTTTTTCCATAAATGCTAAATGAAAGATGGTCCAAGTGCTGTTTTGTCGAGCATTTCTTCTTTCTTGAGACATATTTTTCAGTTGGTAGTGGAATAATCTAATGGAGTGCATTTTCTACATAGGTGGAACATAAATAAGTGCAATTACTCAAGTGCAATGTCAACATACTTTTTCTTTACTTGAGTATTTTTTACTTCATGCTACTCTATGCACTACATGTCATAGGAAAATATATAGTAATAGTTAATTTGTACATTAAATACTATAAATTTCATTGAAGTGCCCTTATATGTATTTGTTAGTGATAAAAAACAAATTAATATAATATTCTATAATAATACACTGTGAAACAAGCCACTCTGTAATGAGTACTCTTACATCTGATTATTTAGCACATTTTGCCAATAATACTTATGCACTTTTACTAAAATTACTTTTTTGTAAGATTTTTACTTTTAATGGAGCATTTTTAGAGCATGGTATTTCAACTTTTATTTAAGTAAATGAAATGAGTACTTCTATCACCACTGATTTTCTACTCATTTGGCAATTCCCTTCTGCTAATTCAAATAATATTTTTTTAAAAATAAAACTAATTATTTTTTTAAGTGACGTCACTTCGTAGTGACGTTATTTGTCCTAGTAAGAATGACATTGTGGATATCTGAAATGTTATTTTTGAATAGCAAGAACTGAATTGCGGATATCTGCCAGCCTAGCTATTAATTGCTAAAACGGCTTGCCATAGTATGTAAAACTAAACACACGTTTTCATGCTAGTTGTAACGGTCATCACCGTTAACTAGCCGTTGGCTAACGAGTTAGGTGTCAAACAGTTAACGTTAGTTAGCTACACAACCATCAAACTCGGAACAACAGTAGCAATTTAGCATCTAGCAATTGGAGTCGTGTTGTTGGCTACCTGTTGAATGTACGTGCAATAGATGTTCTCATTTGTGCGGTTTTTGTTTCTTTTAAGAACTGAGGGAATTATTTATCTTTTAAAGCTGCTGACAGCTAGCTAAGCTTAAATTGTAGTCAGCTAGTGAGCGCGAATGGGGGCTAACTACGTTAACTTTAGCTAACCTAGTTACAAGGCTTATCTGCCATCTGTTGCTGGGCAGGTAAGTTGGAGCATAAAGGATTTATTTTCAACCATTGCTTGTTTTTACGCTAATGCTGATAATTTTAGACGTTGTAACATGGATAATTTATCACATTGAACTATACTGGATGCCAGTAGTTGAATAGTTTGAGTTCGGATAAGCGGTTACAGAAAATGGATGGATGGATGGAGTTAGTACTGTTATTTAAAGAGTAAGTTTGGGAGGATTACTTTGAAAATGTATTCTGATACAGTTGACACATGTTACTTTCAGTTACTTTTGCATTACCTTAGTATAAAATATGGTGTTTAGCCTAATTGATTCATTGGTTGATTATTTTCTCAATTAATCAATTAGTTGTTTGTCCTGTCATGTCCTGTTGTCCCCCAGATGATAAAAAAAAGCACCTGGGACACAAAGATATGGTGTCTGGAACAATTCTGGGACAGTATAGAAAGTTATCATTACAATTCATTTATCACATTCATTCATCATGGAATTTATTATTGTAATTGTTCCACTTAAGATAATGGGAGGTGACACCTGCATTGCTCGGTTAGTTTCGCTCAGTTCCTGGATGTCTGTGTGATTAAAATTATGTTATATGATACCATAGACACTCAATAATTGAACCAATATAACATACCTTCAGAGTTCACCAAATAAAAGTAAATAGAAAAGTTTTTGTCCAAAGGCATTTATTAGTTTTTGACTTTGGGGAAGAAGGAAAAACAGTAAAATTCCCCAATACTGTATCTCGAAACTATCTCTTTAACCACATCACACACATTTAAACTATTCTGTGTGATCTCGTTTTGACAACTATTGTGAAAACTAATTTTATAATATTTTTTCACTTCTTACCCTGACACTGTTTGGAGCCCGCCTGGGGAGGCCCGCCTCCCACTTTGAAAACCTCTGATATACAGATATTACAAAAGTGTTAGCCAGGAGTACATATTCATTAACACCTCCCTAGACAGAAAAGATTAATGACATGTCTCTGACGCCATGTAATTAACCACTGTTACTTTGTGTTTTATTTCGTGGGGATTCTCATCTGAATACAAGGATGCAAAGTCAATTATAAATCTTAAACAGGCAAATAAATATCATCTACACTGTAAAAAAA
>JAJHUR010108649.1:1082-13690 GCA_027495735.1 Lutjanus campechanus | reverse complement strand
CCTGCATCAAGCAAAGAAAACAACTAAGGAGACTGATGAACTGAACTACTAAAATCCAGACCTTCAGACTGTACAGACATGAACTGTAGCTGGCCACAGATCCGACACAAATTTTGCATTAAATTCTGGAGAGAAAAAAAATCAAATCAAATCAATACAGCTGTGAAAAACTAATCTTTCAAAACCCTCTGAGTCTCTGCACTGCCTTCCATTTTGTGTGTATCAGAGTGTGGAACCTGGCCCTCTCCTGCTCACTGGCTGTGCCCCGCAGCGAAATACCTGCTTTAATCCATCCAGAACATTCACACAGAAAGAAAGAAAGAAAGAAAGAAAGATATTTGCTGTTGTGCTAGTTTCTTTCCTCTCATCTGCTCTGTGTGCTTCACCTTTAAACAGGTGAGGTGAACTCACGTTACTCAAGTTGACAGCAACTCGTGTAATTGTAAGTGCAATAAAAGCTTCCCAACAACAGCAATTTATTAACGCAACAGGCTTCTCACACATGTAGCAGAGCAGAGAAGAGACAGGTTAAGTGAACTACTTGTTACTGTAAAGACTATAAAAGCTTCCCAGTAATTTCTTAACCATCTAAAACCAAAGACGGCCAGATGTCGACCCCAGTTGAGCCAAAGCTAGCCAGCTAGCTCTTAAAAACATGTGCATCAATTCCTGTTATATTAGCAGTTAGCATGCTATCTAATTAGCTGATATGTTGCTGTTGCTCTGTGTGCTTCACTGAAGGCAGGGCTTCACACACAAGTGTAGCAGAGCAGAGGAGAGACAGGCGACGTGAACTCGTAATGTTGCTAAAGTTGATGACAACTCGTTCCTGTAATTGCAATAAAAGCCTCCCAACAAGAGTACTATATTAACGTAACGCATCTGAAACTAAAGATGGACAGACACTGAGACCAAACCAGCCGAGCCTAAGCTAACCAGGTAGCTCCTGAAGACTCGTATCAGTTCCTGTGATGTTAGCAGTTAGCCTGCTAGCTAACGCATACGTACTCTGTAAGTCTCTGGTTCAATATCAGTTCCACTGTAAAACCAAATGCTCAGGTTAATTAATTATAATAAATAGTGGAAACGTAAAATTTATTGAGAAGTTCTGCTAACTTAAAAATGATGAGCGCCAGTAGAATTTTCTTTCTTTTGTGTTTATTAATCTCAGAATTTACGATTAATATGAACTTAACTGAACATGATATCATAGGTTTTCTTACAGCTGAAAATTCCTCAGTTCTCTTAATTATTTCAATGAGAGGAGTGAATGAAAATCCTGACTTGCATCTACTGAAAGTACTTGAAAATCTATAATTGTAACTGTAACTGTAATCACAGAGTACATGGAACAAAAACTCAAAATATTTATATTTACTTTTATAATTTCCAATTCTTGAGTTTATGAACTCAACAAAATTGTGTCAAGTGATTGGCTCTGTTTCTTGAGAACAGCTAACTTATTCGTGTTTTACAGTGTAAGGAGCAGGTTTACACAGTCATTGAACTTATGTGTGGCTGCTGAGTGACTGACAGTGACAGATAAAAACTGTGAGCTGGGCAGAGGGAACTGTATGATCATATTAGCCGTGACTGCTGTCAGATTGCAACGCAGCAGCTAAATGGCTGCGCCGGTCAGTTCACCCAGTTTGTGGGGTTAGCATCCCCTTACTCTCCCATTCTGCCTCCACAAAGCAGTCAACATCAGGAAAACACTAAGAGAAGGGGAAAAACACACGCTTGTACTCGCCAGAGAAGTACACACCGACTGTGTGTGTAGAGTTTGCCCGTACGTGTTCTGTTGACAGCTGACCGGTCCTGTTGTTTTCCTTTGGAGGTGCAGCTTTACCTACATTCGTGCCTCCGACAGCAAATTCAGCACTGTTTGCATCCGCTCACATCCACTTCTTTGTGTTGACTTTGTTATGAGAGGATGGAAACTTAAATCCACAGCAGCCTTGTAACTGTATAACTTAGGGTCTTAGTAAGCATCTAAAAGTATTAGAAAGTTTTTGTTCACTTTCCTGATATTGGGTTTGAACCGGGCATCCTTACGCTCTGACATTTATAACAAAAATTACACAATTAATTCCTCGACACAATAGTTCTGATAAGTTTACTTTCAGTTACATGTTGTGGATCCTTAACTAGATAATCAACTTTGATATCATACATACATTTTTACTGTTTCAAGCCAGTTTCCAGAGGCTTTAATGTCTGGTTCTAGTGGTTACCATATACCCGTAACATCCCCGAAGACCACTGTATGTAATACTCCTTCCTCTCTCTCCTATATTTCCTGTCTGCATCTATATGGTCACTATGTAATCTACAAAAAATCTCTATTAAGTTTCACCTTTTGCAATAATAAGAAAAATGATCAGTGCTTCTACAGCTAAATCTAATGCATTTATCGACAATTAAAATCACAAACATACAGTTTTTGGTTGTGCTTGAACAAAAAAAATAGTTTTATTGAGGAAAGCACATTTTTTAGTAAACTATAATGCCATCAGAAGTCCTGCTTACACCTGAAATCCCCAGTGCCTTTTCCTGAAACACCACGGCCGTGCTGTGGTCACGAATTTTGATGATTTCAGAAGTTTTACAAATTCAAATGTTTATGCACAGAACACCAAGTCCCGATCTTTGCTTACTCTGGTCGAACGTGGCACATTCACAGCGCTCGTTCCTGACATTATGCGGTTTCAAAAACGACCACTTTCTGCAGACAATGTGTCAAATCACGATAGCGTGACACCATTGTAATATGACTTGCAAATGCAAATTTGAAACATGAAACATGAATAAATCTATTTGTATTCGGCTTCATAATGGATTCCAGCAGGCTGTTTTCCTCCATGCAGTACTCTGGGAGTCTGTGTCGGCCTGTGTTGCTCCTCATGGCTGACACACGCTGTAATAGAGTTTATTATTAAATCCACGACACGGAGGATAACATCACTTGAAGCTCGGTGAAATAATAAAAAACCTCGCACAATAATTGGACGTGTCCTCAATGCAAAAATCACAGGAAAAAAAAAGAAAAAATTCGCCTGACAAAAGACTGTGCCGCACAAAAGCAGCTGCATGGTCCACACACACACACACGCATGGACGCACACATGCCACTCTATTCTGCAACAACTACAATGAAGTGCCGGCATCCCCTCCGAGGGAAAGCCCATCACAATTCTGCTAATCCCTTCCCCAATCAACCCGATGTCAGTGTCAACTCCTGATAAGCCCCTTAACCAACCCACACACACAGACACACAGACACACACACACACACACACACAAAGCACACAGTTCCACTCACCCATGGCAAAGAATGGAATCCCCAGCAGTGTCGAGTTGAACTTCCCGTCTGATATAAAGAAGATCCCTGCGGCAGTCACGTTGGCGATGCAGATGGTCAGCACCCCCAGGAGGCCCAGGAACGGCTTCCCCCTCAGGCAGTCCCGCATGGAGCTGGAGATGGTGGCGGCCAGGAGCACCAGCACCAGGCTGACCAGCACCTCCCCCTTGGCCAGCACGCCCGTCTGGTGGAAGTCCCGCCACAGGCTGAAGGAGGTGAGCGACTGGATGTGGAGCTGGTCGGTCGGGTGGGGAGCCTCGGCCGTGGACAGCCGGCTGACCAGGGCGCAGAACTCGTTCTCCCAGCGCTCTGCGATGGCATCCTGCACCACGGGGCCGTGGTTGCGGAGGTAGTAGGTGATCTGGACGGCGCGGGCGAACTTGACCTGCTGGTCGCGGCTGTTGGGCGAGAAGGACACGCCGCCCAGCTGGTGGCCGATGAAGGACACACGGCCATTCTGTAGGGGATTTAGAGATATCTGAAATTAGTCCTGATGCAGCAACATGTCCTCACACCTCCTAGAGGGTGACACTGAGTGGATTTTCACTCCTGTCCTATCCCAATTCTATAACAGAGAAAAAAAAAATCCTGTCTAGTTCCAGTCCTGGAAGAATCCCATCCCACTCCTGTCAATTGAAATATAGAAAAAACTGACCTATTGTTACTAATTTTTCTGCTCTTGTCCTGCTCTTGACTTTTTTCCTTGTCTCATCCCAGTTTTGTGAGGAATAGTGACATTGACTCCCATCCTGCAGGAATCCCATGACCAACAGGAAAAAAAATTAGCCCCTAATACCTACACGACAGAACTGCTCAATGGCTAATAACTTCCAAGACGCCATATATGACGGGTGGAGATCACTGGCAGTTACATTAAACACACGGTTAATGTAAAATTGTCGCAGTTTGGTTAGGTCAGTGGTTCCCAAACTTTTTCTGGCATGTCCCCCTTTCGGATGCCGACAAAAGTTCGAGGCCCCCCACCCAAAAATTTTTTATCAATCCATAACAATAATTGAGGATGGAACTGATAAAAATGATAAAATAACAGTTGAATTCTTGAAAAATAAAGGTCAGCTAGATGGAAACGGCAAACTCTTGTTTGTTTATTTCCCCAAAATAGATCATTATTCATTCAACTTTGTTTGGTCTTCTGCACCCCCGCCCCAGGTATATATCTAAAACAACACGGCCCAAAAATATCTATATTATTTATAAGCTATATTACCCAGGCCTACTCCACAACACACCTCAACAACTTGAAACTAGAAATGTTCCAAGACCATTTTTTCCTTCCTGATACCAATTCCAATACCTGAACTTTGTGCATCCGCCAAAACTGATCCCATACAGGTGCATTAAAAATTACATATAACAGCCATGTAACCCTGTATGAATGTGATGTAATATGTTTGCCACCTGGCTCAAGTAGTGAGAATGAATGGCATAGAACATGATTTTCTTATATGGTGCTGGAGTATCAGAGGCATTTTCCGATACTGGTGTCAGTATTTGAACAACCCTACGTGAAACCAGCCATGTTGCCCTTGACAGCAGACAGCAGTGACTGTGGAGCAGCCAGCTGTACAACATACAAGAAAGTTCCAGCCCCGGGGAGAGCAGTGCAGCAGCAGTTTTCCGCCCTATTTGCTTCAGTGTTGATTTCACTTGAACTCACCTTACAGCTGCGGACAGACATGACTGTGAAGGTTGATATGCTGCCGCACTGTAATGACTAAATTTATTTAATCATATAGCACATGCGAGGCATTACAGTGACAAGAGTTTGGAGATAATGCAATTGTGCGAGAAGAATTGTGCAGAGCAGTGAAGAGTTCAGTGAGGCAGCTGGGACAATAAAAATGGGCTCTGTCAGTCTGTCAGGAAGAAATACAGAACCGTAGCAATATGAGGCTATTGCTGGCACAACCTTCCTCATCTTTAACCTGAGAATGTTGCCAAGGTAGCGCTGTAGATGTACACTGTGCCACAAGTTACAATATTTTATGTTCTGAAGTAATTTGTTTTCAGCAGCAGAGGGGGAAAAAAAAAGACGGCGACCAAAAGATGTCTAAAGTAAAGTCTGACACAATTAAAAATGTGTCTTTACATTAAGCTACTGCTTGTCACCCAAAGGTGAAGGTGATGTTTCAAAGCCTGGCATTAAAGTTCTACTCGCAGCCTGCATCTGTATGTTGGTCACGGGTTAGGAGCACAAAAACTTCTCCAATCATTTCCGTCAGTTCAATACAAAGATTTGTTGTCACTGACGGCAGTTTCTGCGTGTAAAGGAACTGAACCCTTTAAACACACATCGGTACACAATCCAAACACTGTTCTTAACACTGTGCTGCCGTCTGACAATCTTCAGTCTCTTTCTTTGGTTCAGTATAAACTAAGCCTATATTTTTCATGGCTAGTGACCGTTTTTCCCGTTAGCATGTTAGGCCAATTACGTTTTTTGGTTAGCAGGTGCTTTTCAGTCCCTCCAAGATTTCGTGGGCTGTTTTGGGGATTGCTGCGCCCTAAAATACCTGATGTCATGGCAGCTTTTCTAAAAAATTGCAATGTTTTTAGGCTTTTTTTTTTGCAGTGACTTTGCATAAGCAAGTGAAAATTGTAAAAGACAGTTGCATCTTTTTTGTTTTTTTTAAATATATATAATTCACACAAATCAAAGACAACTCGTTCCAGGGAGAACAAAACCGCACTATATTCTGATTCTGATAAGTAACCTTAGCAAAAAGGCTCAGGAGTACAAAAACTCTAGATGAAGAAATGCATCTGATGGATATTCCACTCTCTGGAGCTTAAACTCAGTCAAAACAGCAACCAAAAAAGGGTTTTTTTTTTGTCAAATTTGTGGAAAAGTTGCAGTCTAGCATCCCTCAGTAAGACGACAACAAGATGCTATCTGGTTTCGCTGACAGTTGAACAGCAACAGCACACCAGTTACTGTGGCCATGGCCCAAAGGTAAAACAACAAATCCTGTTCCATGTAACTGTGCTGTTAGCTCTCTTGTGCTGCCTTCAGATGGGGTTGCGCTTACGGTGTTCACGAGAAGAAACCACACGAATGTCCCCCTCTTGTAGTATTCACAACATCAGAAGGAGAAATTTTTTGAAAAAGCGCTCCAGGATTAGGCATTGCTGACATTTTCAGAGTGTAAATTATTTTCTCAATGGCTTCATCTTTTCATTTTGCCCTTGCATTTCCTGCATTATGTTACCCGCCTGCTAGCTTGGTAAACGTTAGCCTTGGTGGCTTCTCGATACCAGCAGTTTTGACGTCCAAGAGATTTTCACATTTTCTTTTACTATGTAAAACGCCTTCGTAAATACCTAATTTTGAAGCTTTTACGTCTCTTAAAAAAGGCGGTTGTGAACAAGTGGCTAAATGAGACTACAGAAGTAATCGCAGACAGACATTCAAGGCCATCATGCTAACACTAGTCACTTAGTGGGGGTGACGTTGAGTCACGCAGCCATGGTGTTGTTTGATTATATCATAACATTACCTTCTGGTGATTGTATTTATGCAAGTTCATTTTAAGGATAATAATGTGCAAGTATCATAAACTTTTGTTCAGCATGGAGCTTTTTTTCCTGCTTTATTCCAAAATCCACTGGAAAATCCCATTGGTTTTATTGTAGAGGGAAGCAGGGTGATGCTAAGTTCTTGGCTGGTCTACAAAAACACATCACTCCTGCAACACTTGATATCCCGGCTAACGGGAAAAAGGCGCTGATACAGGGGCTCCAAAACCTGATCCTAATGAGGCAGTGATACAGTCCAGCTTAAGGATTCAGTGTTAAAAATTATTTACTTCACATACCGGACACATCTACCCAGGATGAATTGAGTATTAGCCCTTTATCTTAATGCACTTCCACGGTAACGTTAGCTTCCAGAGATATCGGTGGCCGCCTGGGTGAGCGACTCATTAAGAAATCCAGTGCATTTCCTGAATATTATGATTAATGGAATCATGCACATATATCAAAGCTATATGCTTATTCACCAGGCCTAATTGGACAATATCTTAAAACACTTGACAGAATAAATATTTCCCCCAGTCCATTTAATCAGGAAACCAAGACACACCCACACAAGATTGTGATGTGAATTTGAACTCCTGCATGACACTGGATTCTTGTCGCAACCAGAACAATGTCAGCTTTAATTTGCAGCTTATTGTAGATATGATTTATCTTGTTATGAACACAATAATCCAGCACAATCAAACAGCCACAATATGCTGTTTCACAGCGGGGAGCTTGATATAAATCTCACGCTTCCAGATAAATAAATCCCCCTGATTGTTTGCTTCAATTTCTGTAAACAATTTACTGCAGTGAGAGAAAAGAGGAGAAAAAAAAAACGGATGAGTTATTCAGCTTTGGCATTATGTGGGCAACGGGATGAATTACTGGTGGTGGACGCTGCACCTTGAAATCGCATAATTGATAACATTCATAGGTCAACAGCCGGGGTTTCCTGTTGGAGTCAGACGTTTTATAACTGGCTACCTCTAATATATCAATTTATCAGGCCAGATCTGCACATTATTTTTGTACTCTCAAAACACTCCCACTCAGTGCTTCAGATTTGTCATTTCGTGACAGTGTACAAGTGTGTTTATGTAATGTAATCACTCCGTAATTGCTGAGGGAACTCGGAAAGCTTTAGCTCTAATTTCACTTGTGTAATTGCACAAAGCTCAAATCAATCTTTCCAACTTCGCTAAAGCTTTTCAAATGGATCTCAATAGTCACAATTTGTCTAGAAACTTTTGCATCCCACACTGAGATGACACATGCTTGGACTGCTAAAACACACACACACGCCTCTCAAGCTCAAACATAGCGAATAATGACACATAATCGGGGCAACAGTTGCTATTTTACCTGCAAAAATGGAGCTTTTTAAAGGACGCTGAAGCTCGTTTTCTAATTCTTGTTTTTGGTGTCATGCAGCAAAGAGAAAATATAGTTCCTAGTGTGTGTGTGTGAAGGAGAGGAAGAATGGGAGTAGGTGGGGGTTGGGACACCGCACAAAGGCAAGATGTGTGTATGTGCGATATCTGTGAGAAGTTGAGTGATGTGTGAAAAGGGAGGAAGTGACACCTCTCTGGCTTCCTGAGAGGAGATGGAGGTGACTGATGGAAGAGGTGGAGGAGGAACCTTCCAGATTTCACGGACACGTTTAAATAGAAAACGTAGGGCTGCAACAAATGATAATTTTCACGGCCGATTATTTTCTTGATTAATCGATTAATAGTTGTTTGTTTTAAAATGCCAGAAAACGGTGAAAAAAGTCTGTCAGTCTCCCAAAGCCAACAATGACATCCTCAATTTTTTTTTGTTTCCTTCACAACCTAAAGACATTTCATTTACTGTCATACACTGTCAAAAAAAACATAGCTGAGATGATGATTTTAAGGCCACACACTGCAATTGATTTTTGGGTTTGGACCCAACTTAAACTTGTAAGTTTTGAAATAAACTTTTAAAAAGTTTTGTCGACCTACAATCTTTAGTTGAAATAATTTCTTTAGATAAACTTGAATCTTTGAGTTTGTGAACCCAATATATCTTTTTTTTAGTGCCTGAAAAGTTAAATAGTTTTTCATTGAAAATATTACAATGTTAGTGTTTATTTTCACTTCAATTAATTTACTCAGTTGTTTTTTTTTTTAAATACAATGTTTTGAGTTTCTACAATTCAGTTCAAAGCTTTAAGTTTATCTAAAGATGAAAAGTAAATTATCTCAAACATAAAATCAGAATTTGGTCAAACTTTTTCAAAATTTAGGAATCTGAGTTGGGCTCAAAACTCAAAAATCTATCGCCGTCTGTTGCTTTGAAATTTGGAGTTTTCACAACTTTTTTTTTTGTTTTTACAGTGTAGTGGAGTAAAGAAACCAAAAAATATTCCCACTTAAGAAGCTGAAATCAGAGAATTTTGAAATTTTTTTATTAGTTTAATTAGTTTATTGAAACCGATTAATCGTTTATCAAAATAGCAATAGAAATTAAATTATCGCTTTAATCAATTAATCACTGCAGCTCGGAGAAATAACGTTGGATTCAATCATGTTAATAGGTTATTTCTCATTTCTAAGACAACCTAATTATATATCGAGATATTTTTTGTATATGAAGTAGATATTCATGTTACAATAACTGTCTCAAACATCAAGGTTCATGGACATTTCAGACATTTTCTCCCCTGTGTGTGTGTGTGTGTGTGTGTGTGAGGCCAAGTTGACGACAAGTCTGACAGGCAGCTGATGAGGAAAGGAAATGTACATGTGCAGGTGTGATTTCACGTCCCTTTGCATTTTATTAAGTGACACTAGAGGCTTCCTGTGTGTACAAAAATAGATACCTCTGTTTCAAACAGTGTAACTGCCCACATGCTTCCATGTGTCCTTTACGTTGGCATGGATTTTAAGCATTATGTCCACTAGAGGGCGCCACAAAGAGTCAGACGTTTCTGACAACAAGAAACATAGCAACACTGAGGGAGACTGCAACAATGTACCTCTTGAGAAGACGCAAATGCAGAGGCATAAAAAATTGGACGACGGAGAATTCTTTTCACTTACTTGATACTAGATAATTGCGGATTTTTACAAATTTCTTGTTTGAACTATTGGCCACACAGCTCCCACAGTTCTTGGGGGTACTGCTCTGTTTCTTCCGTATCCATAACTTTTAGAAAACGTGCACAAATACAGATTAAATGAATGCGGAGTACGGGCAGAAGGCCCCATCTGTATCCATGGGCATATCTAATATTAAGCATAACCTGCAACCTTACCAAGCGTCCCTTTGTTAAAGGGGCGGTTCACCCCAAAATCAAAAATACCTTCTTTTTTTTTCCTGGCCTGTTGTACTATTCATCCATCTCAATAGTTTTGGTGTGAATTTCTGGTATTTTATTTGGTGCTTTAACCACCACAAACCAAGTTTTCTTTTGTTCTAGTAGGAAAGAAAGTAGGAAGAAAGTAGTTTTGGGAGATTCTACTACAGGAAGAAAGTAGTTCCAGTAGATTCTAAAATAAAAGAAAGTAGTTCCTACATGAAACTGCTCAGGGACCAGTCGACCAACCACATATCAATATCATATCATATCAAATGTCTTCTGTGACTCTGGAGGAGTATGGGAAAGAAAAAAAAAAACAGGCAGGGAAGATCTAATTAAAGATGTTATGGAGGATCCAATGTTTTTGGAGCTTCCCTCATACTAGGGACTAAAGATGGATTTACTGTACATCCCTCAACCAAATCCACAGTCCTCATTCTGTGCAAAAAATTTGGCTGGAAGCTGATATGAGGCTTCAGCAGTCTGAGTTAGACCAATTGAGTAAGTATCCTTAAAAGTTTTCATGAAATTCTGCCTTTGTCATTCCACAGTGAGCCACAGCAGAGGAACAGTAACACAAAGTGGGAATTTGGTGTTAAAAAAAAACTATAACTTATACCTACTTTGATTTGTCTTGCTGACGCACCGTATTAATTTGTGCTGAACTTAACAAAATGGGGGCTGTGGATTTTGTCCCCCCATCGCGTAGCTTGAAATCACCATAGAAGGGTTTCTTTGCAGCCGGCATGGACAGGAGGAACAACTACAGCGACCAAAAACCTTTTAAGTTGCTGAAAAAATGAGAATCATTTCTCCTTTAAAGGACAAGTGTGTAGGATTTTGTAGCATCTAGCGGTGAGGTTGTACATTGCAACAAACCCGTTGAATGCTGCTGACCTCACCCTCCCCTTCCAAAATTGATTACGGCATAGTATCACTTTATTATATTACTTAAATGCAAGCTAAGCTTTTTGCAACTAGAACAATAAAAATCAACTGTTTGTCAGTTCACTAGATGGCAGAGTTTTTCTGGTGAGGTCAACAGAGGTCATGGTCAGCGGGATTGGTAGGTTTTTATGACAGCGTTGGACAGTTTATCTGCTTGACAATTCAATTTTGCTGCAATAAAAATTTATGAAGCGAGATTATCAGACTGAAAACTTTATCTTATTAGATGAAACAGATGATGCCAAAGTCTGCCTTTGGGGACATAATTTGCAGTTGAAAAAAAAAGGTAATAAACTGCAACATATAGTTTTTAAAGTTTTTTAAAAGTTTTTAAAATTGCAATAATTTCATGCCACGCCTTAAGTATAGTGATAAAACTGTATCATGGGGCCTCTGAGTATTCCCACCCTCCCCTTCCAACAGTGTGGAAGAACATACAGTGGCAGTGAAACTCACAAAAAATGCACAAGGCCAAATCTAGAGCCAGTGTCCATTCTGGGCTACTGTAGACACATGGAGGACTCCATGGAAGATCGTCTGCAGATTATACAATACATATGAACACATACATATGAATATTCTATTCCATTTCTGCTGATACACCCCCTCAAAAGCTTATCAGAGATTGGAAAGTACTTTACACAAGTATTTATTTTTCTGGAAACTTTTTCTTTTACTCTGCATTTTAACACAAATACATGTCTACTCCTCAAATTTTTAAAAACAGACTTGTTGCTTTAATTTGAATGCATTTGAAGGGATTATTATCATTATTGATGATTTTCATTTGAGTCATTGCGTACCACCTTCCAAACGTCACGACCAATTTCCTAAAAAGACGGGACAATAACACATAGAAAATGATGAAAACGACGTAAAAGATGCAAAAAGACAAAAAGGATGAAAAAGACTCAACAAGACAAAAATGGTGTGAAAGACGTAATTACAAAAATGGTGTAAAAAGCATGCAACGTTAAGAAATGAAAATTATGTAAATGACATACCAAAACAAAAATGATGTAACAAGCCAAAAACAACATTAAAGACGTAACGAGCCTCAACAACACGAAAACGACGTAAAAAGAACAAACTATGTAAGAGACCTAACAAGACAAAAATGATGTTAAAAACATAACAGGATGAAAATGACATGTATTGAGACTAAACAACGTAAAAAACATAACAAGGCAGAAATAGCGTAGCAAGACAAACAACAACGCAAAAGACGTAACAACAAAAACATCATGAAAGACGTCACAAGACGGAAATGACGCAACAAGATAAAGTGCGGTTCAGTTAGCTTTGCTCAGAAATGTCCTTCAGAGGACGACTTTTTACTTTTATACTTTGAGAACATTTTAGAACCTCAACTTTTTACTTTTACTTGCATAAAGAAGCTGAATAAGTACTTTTACCAGTCTTTTTTTT
>JAJHUR010108629.1:0-19928 GCA_027495735.1 Lutjanus campechanus | reverse complement strand
AATATAATAATTTAACCAAAGTAAATGATAAAATGTGTTTGTAGCAAACTAAATGTATTAACAATTGTGTTTTTAATGGCCAGTGTTATCATATGTTGACATATGGGTGTTTGTGAGTCTGGTCTGTCAGTCATTTATCATCATTTTCTATTTCAATTTAATCTTTTTTTTTTCTTGGTGCATTATTGTGTTTGAGCAGGCTGCACAAGCTCCAGCCTGCCTGAACATCAAGTCCAACATTTTTCCCATCCGAAAGCACAGTACAGTACAGTATGTGACATTCATTTAAGGCAAGTCATGTCTGGTGTCATGAGGGGAGTTCAGCAGCCTCATTTATAAAAATGAATAAAAAGTTAAAGGGACAGTTCAACCCCAAATCAAAAGCACATACTTTTGGCCTGTAGTGGTATTCATCCATCTACATTTTTGAGGTGTGAGTTGCGTGTTTTGGAGATAGGAGCTGTAATGAATCTTAGGTTTTGCTGGATCTTGCTTTCCAGGTTACCACTGACATTCTGGAAGACTCAGATCATTTGCTGCTTTGACACACTGTGAAGGTTGAACAAGACAGTAAAAACTGAAAACTATTAACTCTTTTCCATCTACCAACTCACCTGCACAGACAAATAGACCAAAAACTCTCTGCTCTACATGTGAGGATTTAAGAAGAATCCCAGGGAAAGAAAAGTAACATCTCTCACTGTTATGCTAGCAGATGTTGCTAATTTAAGACAGTAAATAAATGTAAGAAACTCTCCTAAACCTTTTTGTCCTTACTCCTAGATATTTTTAGCTTGACTTGTTGGACTAGCGTACAACAGGTCTTAGGATCAAGTCCCGGATGAGCCCAACAGCAAGAGTAGGCCAGTGGTAACTGCTGAAGAAGTTTAAGAAGTCAGAAACAGTGCAGTGACATGCTGTTTAGACATTGCTACATCATGTTATTCCTGTCATAAACATGAATTTTCCAGGTATTCTTAATCGTAGAACAGTGTAGGTGTATTAAGGGGTTTGAAACCACTTCAAACCCAAAGCACATATATTAAACTATAATCTCTGATGTAATCAGAGAAAAAAAGGAGTTACATAAAACTCTCCAGCCATCAAGATGCATGAGACCAGATTAGACATTTCTCAAAGCACCAGTTCGAAGTCGAACTTGGGTGAATCATTTGGTAAGTTTGTTGGTGGATGGTAGGAAGTCTTGGCAGTAGAATAGCTTCTCACAGAGTCTGGAGGGTTAGTTTGCAAATGTGACTAATATGAACCTGGTGGGTCAAGGCAACAACAAATATTGATTAACTGTTGTGGTTTCTCTCTTGGTACACCCATTCTCTCTCAGCCTCATGGTGCTATAAGTCAGCACTGTCAGAACCAATCTGAGGTATTAGCCTACTCTCAACACGAGTCAGCCTTCCAGAACAAGATCAGCCCTGCTTTCAAACAAGGTACCCGGCGGACAATGAAATGTGACCAAGGAAGTCCAGTTTGGGCAATAGAACAGCACAAATAGCACAAATCTGCAAAGTTCTCACGACAGCCATTATTTTACCTTTTGTTGCAATGATCACAAAGTAGACAGTAGGAATCTGGCACTGGTGTTACAAAGTAAACTACCAATATAGTGCCTTGCCAGATGACTCTGTGTTGCAAAAGCTGAGCCAGGTTTAACTTTTTGCATGATGACCTGCCGCTGCCAGTCGGAAACCTTGTATGTCCTCAACTTTTTTTTGATTTTTTTTTTTTTCTCAGGAATTAAAGGTCATGTAAAGGAACAATGTGTGTTCTGAGTTTGTCACAGCTGTCTGTCCATTCTGCAGCTTTATTGGACATGTCCAGACATGTTTGAGTCACCAGAGCCAGAGGACAGTGACAGGATGATATTTCTTTTTCTTCCATGTAGGGTTGTTGGAACTGAAGTGAGGTGAAGTAAACTGCTGGGCTGATTTGGACTGAGACAGTCACTGAATGTACACTCGTATTCGGCTCCGGCATGTCACGGAGTCATGTTTCAGGTCTGCTAAAAAAAATCCTTAACACAGAAATCCTGAACAAGAATTGAACGGTCTAACCGCACAATTCACTGCCACATAGTTCTCGGTCTTTTTTTGTTTTCAGCAACTATTTTCTAACATGTATGATGTGTTTAGAAGAAAAACTCAAATTTTCCTTCACACAGGCTTAAAAAAATGTATTTTTAGAAATGATTAAAGCAGAAATCCCTTTGCCAGAAATGCTTTCTGGCAGAGAGCCCTAATTTTGCCAGTGTGTGTGCCACTTCATTTAAGATAGGGGTAGGGTGGAGCTATGAGGTTTTGCCAGTAGGTTGAGGATCGAGTAGAGTTACGAAGGTATCTCAAAAGCTCCTTTTTAATACTTTCAAGTGATTCGATATTTGTAAAGCCCACCGACAGACATAAAAGGTAACCAGTTGCACTGATTAAAGTGGCTACAAGGGATTGAATATTGATTGATTGATATCCCTGTGGACAAAGTGGTAGTGTTTTCACTGCTGTAACATCAAAATATAACATCAAAAATAAAATCGCCAAAATAAAAACCCGGTGGCAGGTATTAAGAACAACAATACAGAAATAGCAAATCTTCTGAAGTTGATGGTTTTATTTGCTCATGTAGGTCATATAGAGGTATCACTAATAAATTAGGACTGTTTCTCAAGCAGTTCAAAACTACTTTTAGTAGCTTTAATGATTAAAAAACTTACAAATTTTCTCATTCAGATAAACCTTTTTTCACGCAGGGCAACTGTTGGTCTGAATGCAGCCATAAAGATGCAAAAATGTAATGAATTATTTTCAAATCTACACTGTCTACATTAAATGTAGTATTTAGTATCTCCAGCTCTCTGTCAATTGAGGAAACACTTCTTTCTGGTTTTAACATGATCGTATCTAACTTTTTTTTTCATAATACCAACTGCTAATTCCATAAGCATCATGTGCACACGGCTTGGAAAGTCATGTGTCTGCGACTTTAAAACCTTCAGTCATATTCTGCAGCTTTTCTTTGCATTTCATAATGCTGGCAGAATATTGACTCCATCACATTATTCATGAGCCTCTAAGCAAGGCACATAAAAACCTAGATAGAAAAGCCTATACAGTATGCAGAAATTTAAAGTGGCGATTCATTGTGTTTAGAGGGCAAATTCTATCTTTTTTCTTCTCCTCTCTGCCTATGCCGCTCTCTCTTTCTCTCATTACCCCCATGCTTCCTATCTGCATGAGAATTGCATATCAGTAGCTCACAGAGGCAGCATAGTAGTTTCCTATGAGGCCCACAGCATACTCAGATAGCCTGCAGAAAGTAATTTTAATGTGAGACTGGCATACATTTACAGGGAGAAAAAGTGAGGAGACGCAGTGTGAGGTTGAAAGAGGAAAGAGGGATTCATGGAGAGAGGAAAGAGAATAAAGAGACAAAATGTGCTCTGATGAAGACAAAGAGAGAGCGAAAACATGACAGCAGTGACTGTCTGCCCCTCTGGGCCACTAAGCTGCAGAGATGGCACCTTTTTTTTTTTTTTTTTAGCAACTTGCAGACAGGTATTGTGCTCCTTGCAGACCAATCAGTTTCAAACACGCTGAAACATGGTGGAGAGACGAAATGTTCATCTAATGAGAAGATAAATGACTGAACAGGCAAACCTGTCTTAGTATCTGACTGAAAGTGCTGTTACAAGTACCTAAAAATATCCAAATTTGAAGGACTCAGAGTATAAAACCAGTTGACCACAGGGTTTAGAGTGGCAGATTACATAGGTTTATATAGGTAAGGTAAGGTTAACAGCTAAATTCCAACAGGCACAGCTGCGGCCTGTTACAACTGGGCCGTGTCAGCCGGAGCTGATCGCTGCTATTCTACATAATGCTTGTAATTCCACCAGCAGTGTCACGGCGCATTCCAGAAGCGGCTTGCCACTCTCCTCCACTTAAAATACGCCCTGAGTCTATTTTTGACGGATGCCGCGTCAATCAGCACAGAGCACATCAAGTGGGCAGGAAGTCGAACACAGAAAAAAACAGAGTAGCTGGTTGATTTTCAAAATAAAAGACCATGTGCAGACACACAATCATAAAAACATATTAGAAAGGGAATATTAAAATAATTAACCTACTTGTCCATGGTAGAAACTCAAAAAGCAAGGAAAATCTTGGGGAAAATTACAGTTATTAAAAATCCAGACAGGACACATATCAAGCCAAATTCTTCTAAGCCTCCACATTCAGTGCAGATTGCATGTTCCTGTTAAAGGGCCCTGTTTCACACTTTGGGCCCTGTCTTATGCCTGGCGCAAAGCTCTTGTACTGTTAGCGCAGGTGGCTTGCCTATCTTACACCAGCGCAATTGCGATTTTTACCATGTCTGCAAGATAGTAAATGAACTTGCACCTGGTCTGTGCGGCCATGGATAGGTGCTCTAAAAGTGAAGGCGAAACAAAGGTGTGGTCAGGTGCATTTGCTATCTTGTGCTTGGCGCATTGGACACATTGGAGTAAAAACCAACACGTTACATTTACAAATGTAAATGTAACATGTACAGTATATGTACTTCTGTCAGAGCCTGATGCTGGGTGGATAACCTGTGTGTAATTTTGTGCACGAGTTGAAGCTGCGCCTCAGTCTGGCTAGGCTAGGTGATAGGTGTATCCCGGTGTGCGCTGCTGGCACAATGGGCGGGACAGGACAGAATACTTCTATGCCCCTGGCGCAAGTTAGCCAAGGTGTATTTGGACACACCTTGAATAAATTAAATTCACTGCACCTCACACTTTCCACTTGCGCTGTAGATCAGTGTAAGGTATGGCCCCTTGTTTGGTCCAGACTTTCAGACTTTTAAGTTTGATCTGAACCAAAAAGGCGCGAAACCTTCTCCACTTCATGGTCCAGACCAAATAACAGCCAAACCTTGGCCCAACTGAAAGAAGTGGTCTAGTACTGAATCAGAATGAACCATGGTTTGGTTCATATCTAGCATGGAAACATTTTTCAGGGATTGTTTGGACTTTTGGAACAATTACAGAAAGTTCAAGGCAACAAAACAAAATGTCTCACATGGGGAAAGAAAGAGACCAAATGTAACTGACATTTGGTCTGACAAATTCATAAAGTGTTTCAGAAATTCTGGCACTTTATATTCCATAAGGGTGAAAGAGAGAGGGAATTGTATTGATCTGCCTTGAGTAACAGATAAAGTAATGTCAAGATTGTGTTCCTGGATGAAAGAATAAAGTCCAAGAACCAGTCACTAGCAAGAAGCAGTGTACAGTTGGTGTGTTGCAAAGTTTGAAAGGCACATGTCATGTTATTATGACTCTTTGTTCAGATCTATGTTCAGATATATCTTCGTCAACAAATATTATAAAGAATCCACGGGCCTTGAATGCAGGGATTTTTGAGTTAGGGTTGTTTTTTGGGAGAAATAAACCCAGCTTTTGTTTTTAAAACTTTGCACCAGTGTTTTCTGTCCTATGTTTTCTTAACTGCTTAGTCTGCAACACTACTATAAAGGGAGATAATGACTGAGTTTAAATGCACAGAGTATCTTTTGCAGAAAAAAATGAATAAAAAATGAATAAAAATTTATCTGAAATTTAAAACTTTCATTTTGTGTTGGTTTTGGAGGCTCCTGTGGCCAAAGCGATAGTGTTTCTACCGCAAAGTATAATGTCAAAATAAACTTATCTAAAGAAATTCTCCTCCTCCTTTTTTTTTAACTGGCTAATGCACGTTCCCTGTAACTTTGCCAGGGGAAATGTAAGCATTGGCTCTTCCAGTCTGTATGTCGTAAATCATTTTCATCAGATTTCAAGGAGAATCCAACCTGGTGGCAGAAATCAAAAATATGCAGATACAATTTGCACCCAGGCTGGAATAGCCAGTGTGGCTATTTAGACTCAGGTACATATACCTCAGTGTGGCAGATACAAGCGTCCAGGTGTCCGCTGAACTATTAAAGACCAAAGCAATGATAAGCTTCGAAATTATCGATCCTTAAACCAGTGTGGTGTCATTTATTATGAGACGGGTGCAGCGTGTCCCCTTCTCTGTCTGTGTCAATGCAGCTCCTCCATACACACACACACACACACACACACACACACACACACACACACACACACACACACAGTGAGGTCAGTGCGCAGCAGAGCATTAATGACACTGGTAAAACCAGTGAAATAAAACAAGTGAAGTAACTTGAATATTATTCAAATTGACAACAACTATGCTCATAACATGAACATACATAAACATGAAGACAGCACTCACTGCTCACTGCTGGATGACACAAAGAGCTCTCCTCTCTCTGCAGGCAGTAAATCACATCAGCATCTGACTGAGGAGGACAGAGGACAGGATGAATGCTAATGACTGATGTATGTGTTCTTCATTATTTCTAAACATCACTCACTAATTTGATGGCAGGAATATGATTTACTTTACCGACATTTTAGGCTTGTTTCCGGTACGACATTAATGACTTGTTGCTACTGTAAATGTTACAGTTGCTCCTCTAGTTATTGTTGGTTACAAAATGTTCTGAATGTAGTCTTTTGTTTAAATACATCATATTTGTAAAACAAAAAAAAAACAAAAAAGTAATTACTTAGTAATGAAAAAACACACAAGAGGAATAGTAGTATCAATAAAATCATAATGATACCCGTTCCTAATGAGAATGAGTTAAATAAGTCTAAAAATGAAGCTCTCAGTAATTCACAAGAGACTCAAACCTCGCTCTCCCACAGGAGAGTCCTGTCATTAACCCTTTCCTCCACCACAACCAGTTTGTTACAGAGAATTTGTTGCTCTTTAGGGCTAAACTAAGGGGGTCAGTTATAAATAGCTGAATAGTAAAATGGAGACTCCCTTTAAAAATAACTATATAGAAAAAGTTCTCCCTGATGGTCTTATTTGCTTATGTAGGTCATTTGCAAAGAGGCATCATTTTAAAATTATAACCAGTTAAAAACATCCTCAAAGTACTTTAAGGCTTAAAACTCCCAGGCGTCAGGGCCTGCAACAGCCTTCTAATATCAATATCCAGACACAGACCTTAGACCTGCAATTTTTTTTTTCTCTTTCAGTTCCTGTGGGAACAGACGTCTCCTGTAGACTGTGACCACATGTGGCCAATTTAGTCTGACAGATAAGTCAGGTGACAGGTGTTTAAAGACGTGGTGTGACTGGATATGCCAGGCTGCATCAAAAAGACCGGGAGCCTGTTATATAAGGATAACATGGTGTAAAAGAAGCATTCATTTCTGGCTATTCATTTGTGGTCATAATTAACTATGATCAAATCCCAAAAATTGGAATAAATTCCATCTCTTAGAGTAAAAACTGGTCCATTAAATACTGAACACCCATGCTTAAACAATGCTTTTCTTTGTCATTGTACAATGGCAAATTGATCACTGAGTTTCTTTTTAACTGCAGCATGGTTTCCTCCTTTACTCTATGCCGTCTTTTCATCTCTCAGAGAAAGACCAATTGGGAGAGAATGGGATGAAGCAGACTTAAATCAGCGGAAGAGTAATGCTCATCTATAACAAAAAGAGAAAACAGCGTGAGGATTGTTATAGTCCGTTTAAAGACTAGCTCTCTTCCTTTTGTACTGCTCGGTTTAAACTAGATCCACAGGGAAAGGGAAAAGGGGGGGAGGTATGGGAGGAGAATAGGGAGAAAAAGAGAGAAAGATTGAGGAGAACATAAAGAAAAAGAACATGAAGAAAATGGCGAGACAAATTGAGGTGAGTAGTGAGAGTGAGGAAAATAATGAAAGAAAAGGGAATTACAGAACGAAGACAGAAGGAGTTTAAGAATGAGTGATAAAGAGAGAAGAGGAGGAGACAGAGAATGGAGGTAAGTAAATCCACTTCATCTCAGATCTGACAACGCGCTACACCCCAATACTATTTTAAGGAAATCACAGGGGAGGAGGAGGTGACGGATGGAAGCAGAGGTAGAGACGAGAGCAGGAGACAGAGGGTTTTTTTTTGTTTTTTTTTTTCATGTGCACATAAGTGTAACCGAGAGTCGAGTCAAGGCAATTTGATATGTCCAGACAAAAAGGGAGAGGGAGCTGAGCCAGGCAGATGAAGAGAGAACAGAGGCTTACAGGGGAGAGAGAGAGAGAGAGAGAGAGAGAGAGAGAGAACACTGCTACAGGAAGCATCACAGTTTTGAAATGTGGAGAGAAGAATCCTGATGTTACTGTTAAAGGTTTCGGGAATGAGCAGGAGAGTGTAAACTGTATCAGGTGAATAAAGCAGGAGCAATTGGGACAAAGTGCATCTTGTTTCATTCCAGATTGTTTTATTCAGGCTTGGGGAGCAACAGATTACATGTAACGGGACTACGTGATCTGGGTACAAAAAAGGTAACAGGTGCATATAGGATAAAATGAGGATTATTAGGAGGATTACAATTTTAAAATAAAGATATAGATATAGATATATATCTTTGATATAGATATACCACCATGCACAGTGCACACACAGCTGCCAATTCAGTATCATGGCCTTCACTGGGTGGACATTTTTCCATTCTTTGACTTTAAATCAATCAATCAGGGGGGAAAAGCTGAACAAAATTAACAAACCCAACAATCAACATAAAACTCTTAGAGATGCAAAGATTAATCTGATGATTAATAGACTATTAAATTCATCTACATCTGCATCATTTTGATAATTGATTAAGCATTTTGAAGAAGAAAAAAAAGATAAAGTTCTCTGATTTCTTGAATATTTGTGTACAAAACATGACATTTGGACTTTGATCAACATCTTTTCTCATTTTCTGACATTCTGTGGACCAAATAACTAATTGATTAATTGAAAAAAATAATCGACCGCTTAATCAACAATGAAAATAATAGTTAGTTGTGTCCCTAAATTCGCTATATTAGGCTCAACCTTAACCTTTAAAGTAACCTTCCCAACCCTGGTTTTATTAAACACTTCAAAATCATAAACACAAAACAGTTCACTGAAGTCCATCGATCTGGGTACGAAACACTATTGTGAGAAATGCCAGTCACTTTAGTTTAATCTTTCTTCTTTTCTTTAATCAGTAAACAGAAAAGCGACTGCAATGCTTTCTTTTTCCTTGTTATCTTCACAAATACAAATGAACCTTGTATCAGTCATTTTCTTTCTTAAATCAGTAAACAGAAAAGCGACTGCAATCAGCTTGTTCCATTATCAAAGTTCAGAGCTGGAAACGGAGGCAATGGTCAATTCTAAACTAAATCAAAATTTAAAAACTCCAAATAATAAACTTTTTTTTACTGTGGGTGAACAGTGGCTATATATATATATAGTGTTGTGACCTGTGATGAGTTGATTTACCTTGAAATTTGACTTCATTACTTGTGCTGTTGTCATGATAATCATTTGTTTGGCCTGTAGGGCTCATATTATGGGATGGTGCATGGCTACGTCAGCTGCTGGTGGTGCTTACTGTAAGTATTGCAGGACATGAATGATGTAGTTTCTGTCTTATAATAGAAGGTTTTATTAAATGATAGATAGAAATTATATCCTTGATCTTTTTTTTTAACTAGCCTGAAGATGAAATGAAAAATAAAACGGCATAAAACAATGACAGTTCATAGGCATTTATCATACAATGTAAATTTACTTTCTGTAATTTGGTACAAATAACACTATATTCATGATCTTTTGTGGGAAAGTGGCAGAAATATATATGACTTAGACCATTTGCTTACTTATTCTTTAAAAACTGACTGCATCTTTTACTTTGAAGGCTGCTTCTGTATCCAGTTCTGGACTTACTTTTTCAGTTTTCTTTTTACAAGTTTGCTAATGGACCGAGCTCATTGCAGTCACGTTTCTGTTCACTGGTTTAAAAAAGACAAATGATGGGTACAATGTTCATTTGTATTTGTGAGGATAAAAAGTGGGGGAAAAAACCATTGCAGTCACTTTTCTGTTTACTGGTTTAAGAAAGAAAAACGATTGAACCGAAGTGACTGGCATTACACAATGGAAACAGCTGCAGATGAATTATACTTTATCCACGGACCATCCATCACTTAATTCAACATTCTCAGAATTTTAATAAAGCACACATTCACTTCAGTCTATTATTAATTCTGTGGAGAACAACTGTCCAATAAACACCTTTACTAATTACAGTGCATTGTTTCCCCCACAGTATACAACAGGCTGGAACACTATTATTCACATTCAGCATTATTAAAAATATTACACATTGTCCCTTTAAATCTGCCAAACTTGACATTAAACTTCTGCTATAATTACAGGCTACTGAAATGTATTACTTAGAAAATGCTTATGTTACTTGTTTTAACCATATATTTTAGCAGGAAATAGACTTGTCACTAACAATCAATATTTAATTTACCACCTTTAGTCATTAACTTGAACAAAGCGCATGTTAATTATACACACTCCAGGAAACAATGAATATCTAAAACATTCACAGTGTTCAGGAAACAGTGTTTAGGAACACTACACCACCGTTAACTGACTGATCAGGCCAAGTTTGCAGGAGGAAACACGCCAGGACAGACTCGCTTTTATTTCTGTCTCATACATCTCAAAACCACCACAAACACTCTAAACTCTTAGCAGACAGTCACACTAATAAAGCCTGGTCTTATGAAGTAGAGAGTTACGATTTATTTACAGTTTACCAACCTTATCAGGTGGATGACGCAGGAGCAATGAGGACACAGTGCGTCTCGTTTCATTCCAGATTGCTTCTGAGGAAATAGCGGGACGTGCACCCTCTAACCAGTCCCTGGAGCAACTGAAAGGTTCCGCCTCACTGCAACCCAAACAAAACATTTTCTTTTGCACTCCATCAGTGCAATTACAATTAACTTGGGCCTCAACATTATCAACATTATACAACATTATTGCTCTCGAATTTTATCACATGAATGTGGTCACACTGTTTTAAGTGTGCTGTGTTAACCATGAAAAAAAGAAAGATTCACTGTGGCTTCAAAAGATTCTGGAAGTCGTTGAATTTCTTGAACAAATGGGAAACTCATACGCTTTTTCTCTTTTTGACACTCAACAACAGCCATTAGTACTGCTATAGGGTAATATGGTTCCACACTGGTCTAACTTTGCATTCCAGATTTTCCCTTACACATTAACTCTTAAGTATTGCAGTTCACGGTACAGTACATCTGTAAAATTAAAATCATTAAATCATACTTACATTATGTTGTGTTTTTTCAGTGTGAGTGAAACAAGCTATAGCTTTTTTCCCCTTTCTTTTTTTCTTTTTTTTTTTTTTTTTACAACCCAGCAAACCATTCAGAATGCTTAGGTGGTGAGGTTAGGACAATGACCCGGGGCTAGTTGGAAAACACTTCCACATAACCACCCACATCACATGGAATGGACTATTACGTGAATGCAGAGTTGATATTTGACCTTGTCACTCCAGGCGAGCATCCACCGAGGACAGCCCAGCAAAGCAGAGAGATATGGCTTCACCTCATGGGAACCGCATGGAAGAGATGCTCACAAGTCATTTTGTGCAAGTCCAAGTCAAGTCTCAAGTCTTTAGTGGTTGTAACGGTTCAGTTATCTGCTGCACGTCATGTGGTCTGCTCAGAACACTACACATATCTAAGGGATTACAAGCATGTACTGTGTTATTGTCACTCCTTTAACTATTAGCTTACAGCATTAGTTGATTAGCTGTATGATCACTTTAATAGTAAATAAATTTAATAATAAAAGCACATCACAGAACCCTACATGAGGTGTGGATGGCTGGAACAAGTAAGCCAATTGTGCTGAGACAGAAAGGAGAGCAACTGAATCATCTGATATCAATCACAAAACCCTCAGTACAGAGTGAGTCATAGTAAAACAAATATACCACAGATAAAAGCTAATATAAGGGCAAAGTCAGTAGATGAAATTATTTTACAATCATGGCACAATGTGGCAAACACTCACTCATCTTTACAAATTATTCAATGAGCACCAATCTGATCAAGTTAACCTCCATTAGCTACAGTGGCAAGCTAACGTTAGATAGCTGACGCTGCGCTAAGTGTGTTTGCTAACTGTCCTTTGGCACTAACATTAACTTTTTACATTACAAAGCAACTCATCTGTCCATGTGTGTTATCAGGTGCCTGAGAAAGTCTGATGTGGTCGATCCAGCATCCTTTATTCTGGTACCCAAATCTTGAATTCAAGTCGCAAACTCAAGTCCCTATCTCTGCCACATGGGACTCTGCAGCAGTGGCGGCAAGTCATTGCAGTACTCACAACAGAGCTATCAGGTGAGCAGCAGCAGCAAGGATGCCAGAACAAGTGCAGCAGAGTACTGACGACTTATATAAATTGCCCAATTTCAAGGGTGTTCAGGATATATGTAGCAGTGAACAGAGCAGTGAATACAGTGTTGCATGCCTGAAGTAGCTCGCAGGCTTTGCTTCATTACATACACAGTAACATACAGTATACTGTAAGAGCCCTTGTCAGAGACAAATTACTGGCAACTTAAAGGAAAGAAAGACTGGAGATTCGTCCCCGTGTTTTGTCTTGTGTCTGAAGGAAAGTATGTACTACAAATTTAACAATTCACTGTCAAATGAGTTGAAGAAAAGACTTGACATGAAATGCAACAACTCTAGAATTTGTAGTCTAAGTTTTCACAATGATGCTGTCATATTTTAGCCAGTTATAGCAGAGGGATACACCAAAATTACCTACATCATGTTTACATGAAGCAGTGAAAAGCAACCACCATATAATAGCACCAAATTAGTCATGGCTCCATTGTAAAAGTGCTGTAATGCCACCTTTCATATAAATGGACTGCATTTAGGTCTATTTGCACTGAAAAACGAGCAATCTGTCTGTGCTACAAAGCAATAAAGTACGTACGTCTCCAGTTTTGTAGATGAGGAGGTTTCGGGCTGTTTGCAATGTTATCTGCTGTCCAAAATGGAGAGCTTGGCCTGTGCATCACTTGTTTATACTGTATGCTGGCATGTACATGTTGTCTGGCATCATTTCATGAAAATGTGTTCTGGCCCCTCAGAATCTCCCAAAGATGGATGGGTGAAGATTATGTTTCTCATTAACTGTTAGTAGGGCTGAGCAACATTTGTTAGAGCTACATTTAACCACTTAGAACAACCAGACACTCAAACGGTGCAATTACACACTGACTCTCTGATTAAAGCCTCTGGAAATGTGGCTTGAAATAGTAAAAATGTATATATGATATCAAAGTTTAGTGTCTCATTAAGCTGCCACAAAATTCTGAATGAAAATAAATGTTCTTAACTATTAGAAAACTTGAAAAAAGGGCTCATTTTGCTGTTAAGACAATTTCTAAAGATATAAGTACTCCTCTGGACCACTGTAAACGGGGAAAGCAGCCAAGCAGCAAATCAGCAAAACATATTTTAGCCACCTAAGCAAAGGGCCACCTAAAAAAAAATCAATATTAATTTAAGTGTATACTAAATTTATAATATTTTCACCACTTTACCTTGCTGTCAGATAGACTTTTCTAACGGGGAACTGAAGACCCTGTCTAGGCGAGTTGTTGGACGACTGCTGCTTTGGTCAGTTAGTTTGTTAGTGTTATTGTGGTGTTTTAACACATTACTTTTAATCTGAACTAACGTTTCTTGCTACGGATCAAGGTAGCGGTAGACCAGCAACTGTTCTGCATGTTCTGTGAGGTAAAATGTAAAATTGTTTTCATCAAAGAAGTCTGGACAGATACAGCGCCCTCTGTTCCCCGTTACTGAGTTAGCTCACACTCAAGAAGGTAAATACAGCAGGAGCAGAAAGGTTTATTGCATTTGATGCTGCAACTGATGTAACAACTGATTCGTTCACAGAATGAATTGTGTAATTTTCAGATCAAATGTCCTGGTATATAAATGCACAATTCAAAGCCAATAACAGGAAAGTGTACAAAAACTTAAATAACATAAAATGAGTCTATGCATGAGTATGTAATATGCAGTCTGTTTAGTACTGATACATTCAACAATAAATATTTAATGAGGCAAAAAAAAAGGACAACATTTCAAATTGAGATTTACTATAGACTATGGAGGTAGGGGGAAAATATTCTTGGGTGCATTGTGATTCTCTCTGAAAAGATAACGATTCCATGCATAAAAGTCAATGATCAGAAATAACGGCTGAGCTGACTGGATGGTAAAACGTGTGTCATGTTTATAGTCTAAGCAAGGCAGCTTCTTGAGTTTTGGTGAGGATGGCTCAGTGTGAACAACTGCAGATGGATGTAATCCAACCAGCACCACCTGGCTTAAAAGCTAGCTTGCAGAAGCATTTTGGCTTCTATGAAGTTGAAGAGAAAAGGAACCTGGAAAAGAGCCCCACTGTCTGCAAGTTGTGTGTATGGATTATTGCAAAAAAAAATTCTGATGCATCTAGATAATTGTTTTATAATTGCATTGTAGCCCTCTAAATCAGAATGTAACTGTGAGGTGCCAAGACATTCCAACCCCTATAAAAATAATTTCAAATTCTTTTTAGATACAAATAAGACTCCAGATTTTCCTCCTCCTCCTGTAATGTGCTTCACAGTTTCACATGTCCAGAATGATCGATGTTGTCCGTCCCTACGGCAGATAGATGGTATGTGTGGGCTGTGAATGTCTGCATGTCTGAGGCTGAACTTGTAAATGCGACTGCTTTCAGAGAAGTTGGAAGGAAAATCCGGCTCGTGTCTGCACAGTCGCCATTTTAACAAACTGAGAACAAGATCCAAGAACAAGCACAGGCCGTGGGACGTCACAGATGGCAAGAAAGTTGGAGGCAATGAAATTGACAACCGGGAACAACACAAACCCATTCCCCCTTGTCAAATTGGACATGATTTGATTTCATGCTTCCCACAAAGAGAAAGAACTCAAAAGGTCAACCATGTTTGCAACCAAGAGGAAGAGGCATTTCCATACAGATCCTGACACATATGAAAACCTCTCCACTGCATAGGTTAAACAGAAAATATGAGTTGTTTTACCAGAGGCTATGCATAATAAGAAACTCTCGTTGTGCAATGTAATCATTTTTCCACCAGCAAGTCTGCCACACTGCCTCGTTATACATGCACCATATTGTGTAGAAATAACCTGTTTCTCATTAGCGTGGTGGGAAATGCCATGGTTGGGCTTTGCTGATACATTTGCTCTCTCTTTAGTTGAAAGCCTCTAGCTACGAGCGCGATGGCAGCTCAAGAATCACTGGCTACATTTGAAAAGTCGTTGTGGAAAAAACAACGGTGAACAGAATTGTTCTTGCCCACATGTTCAGTGTAAAAGGAGCAAACAATCTATAAGACATGATACTTTTTGAGGGTTCACAGCATTGCTTTGATTTGACACTGGTGGATTTGAAGTTTATAATAGAGGTTAATCAACAAAAAGCACATTTTTCTCTGAGTCTGCTCTCCAGAGTTTAATAGAACCTGCGGTAGACCGTCCCGTTGATGAGATTAGCCCAGTTCTCATCACCCAGCTGTTGCGATGCTCCCCAGACGATCCAGAAGAAAGTATAAACCGGCACAATCCGACACATCTACCCAATGCTGCTTCATTTGTTTTCCATTAAAGCAATATTCTCTGCAGTTTAATACTGAAGCATTATGATTGTATTGATGTCTTACATCTTTGAAGTGAAACTGCAACTTGCCGCTGATGGGATTAGCCCAGTTTTCATTATTGGGAATTTCATCTCTTTCTTTTTTTTTTTCATTAAGGTAAATGCATTATTTAAACTTTGATTTTATTCTGAGGAGATCTGCTGAGCGGTGCATGCTTTTTCCCAGCAGTGCCTCACATTCATACAGCGGTAAACAGTCACAACTGCCGTCCTCTACTGTCGGCAACTTAGCAGCACCACAGGGAAATGTCAGGGTTAGGATGCACTGGAATGATCCCATGGGGGCAAGATAATTTTTTTTATTAAAATGTTAATTTTATGAATTGTCCCATTCACTTACCACCACTGAGCTCCACCTCCCTACTAGACTTTTGAGCAGGCTTGATACCTCTATCTGGTTTTTCTAGGTAACATTATATATGTGTGTGTGTGTGTGTGTGTGTGTGTGTGTGTGTGTGTGTTATATGTATATTTGATCCTTTTTAATTCAAGTTATATAGGTCTATTTGTGTTTTTTTATTTATGGTTATTTATAATTGGACCTCGGTGCCTTGATGTTTAAAAAACTGCAAAAATACCCTCTTGGATGTCCCTATTGTAGATAATGTAGAGCGGCCCATTGTCCAAGACAACATGCTAAAGTGCCCTCTAGGGTGCCCTTCCAGTGGACAAGATGTGATAAAGTGCACTTTAGTGTGGCCCAGTGTCCAAGACAACATGATAAAGTGCCCCACCAGAAGACTAAATGTGATAAAAAGCATCACGACTTGTGCGCACGGGTGCCCCTCTGCATACAGCTGCTGCCCTGTTTTATTTTTTCACCTCTGTCCCTCAGGCAGCCAGAGTCTGCTACCATTTTGAAGCACAAGCGACAATTTAGTATTTGTAGCTTTACACATCAAAATTTTAGCTTGGGAACCAGATAAAGCTTCAAGCTCATGTTTCATTTGCTCAAGCAGATACATCTGGCCACCCTCCCAGTCAGATTTTCAATCTTCCCAAGTTATTGAGCTGATCATATCACCTGTCATCATGAAAAAAACAAAACAAAAACATAATGATATGAATTAAATGTTGATATTTGCCCACTGATCTGTACTATAAATGTATTTTCCATACTATTCCAGCAATTTTTGATTATTTTTAAATTCAAAATCGCTGAATTTTAACATTTCCCTTTCAAATACGGGGAAGAGATGTGCGGTGCGGCAGCAGCGAGCTGAGCCTCACCTTGGATTGCGCAATCCCTCACAAACTGTGCTGGCATGCCATGCAATTAGAGCGTGTTGCTGTCTCTCTGTATGTCGCCAATAAAATGTTTACAACACTTTTATTATACACCCTGACTTTCCATAGTCTAGCTGATGTGTATAATGTATGTGTGTAACATGTTTAGTCTCGCTGATCGATCATAAATTGCAGTGAAAGGGCATGTGTATATATATATGTATATATATATTCATAGACTGAATATTAAATCAGCTATAATCTTGCTTAATATACCATCTATAGTTGAAACGAGCTGTTTCCCCCGACCCCCTCCTCCCCAGACATGCAGACTGCAGGAGCACAGAATGTGTGACAATTGTCTTTCAATATAAAGTTAAGCCTGTTATCCTAAAAACAAAACCCCACTGCTTGAATGAATTTAGTGGCTGTCTCTTTCAATACCTGACAAACTCCATTAACATTTTGCTCAATTTAACAGTTATGAACCTCTACGCTTCTACAAGATTATTATTGATTTGTTATGACTCATTAACAGACACTTATTCATTCGGCAAAAACATTCAGCATTGACTTAAACTCTAAGTCGTGTGAAATGGGCAAACAAAAACAGTCCGGAATAATTTCAGAGGTCGACCCTGCAGCTCATGTCAGTATTTCAACTTAACATGTTTTCTTGATTTCTGATGACACATCAAGATCATTTCATGATTTATTACAGTAAATATATTACAGATTTAACCTCTAAGTAATTATACTATTCACTTTATTTTTCTCATCCACAGTGTAACCCTTTTTCCCACCGGCTCGTGTATTAAGAAACCCACCTTATGCTCTAAGATGAAATCTTCTTAACCCTTATGCAATATTTTGTGGTAAAAGAGACATCTCACATAATAAACAACTGTCTAGGGTAATGTATGATTCTCACTCACTGTACAATGTTAATTCAGAGGCTGGCAGGAATACTCTGACCTGTAACTTATATTTACTCAGCAGGTTGAATGAAAACACCACTCAATGACACAACACAAGATATCAGGTTTTGGAAATGTATTGAACCTGAAAAAACATTCAAACCTTTGGTTTTGTTGAAGAGAAAATGAGAAGAAATAAAATAAAAGACCCGGGTAAATATGTTCTGTTTAGTCCCTAATTGTTCAACCTGAGTGCACTCTTACTTTGTTTCGTTGGCGCGCTTAGTTGGAGCTCATGATGGTTACTGTAGTGTCTGTGGGTACCTCTGGGTGTCTGTGAAACTAGCTAAGTCAAACTGCAGTTGCCGATCCACTCCCCCGTTGCGGCGGCTCTCTCTCGTCGGCGACACTCATCCACAACGACCCGGCAATCCTCTCTCTCGTCGGCGACACTCATCCACAACGACCCGGCAATCCTCGTCCGTGACGACCCAGCGACGCTCATCCACGACGAACCGGTAATCCTCGTCCGTGACGACCTGGCGATGATCCTCCGCGACGACCGTGCAGTTAGCTTGCCACTAGCTCCGACTGGCTAACTCAGCTGAACTTACTTTGTCTCCCATAAAACAAAAAAAACACTCAACTGCACCGGAGAGGCCGACTCGCACACTCACGGCATAATTTTCAGACAGCAGTTCAGTCAGTCATGGATAATCCACGGCACAGACATAGCACAGTTCCAGAGTCTCCGCTCGACGCCATTAACACGCTGCGCCTCCTTCTTCCTCTCTCGGGTCTGCCCGGAAGTGTCAACACACAAAGGTCATGAACTCACACACGTAACATAGCGCAATAAGAATTACTTTTTAACCTTTTTTTAAAACATTCACACCCCATGAAATTGTGTTTTTTAAAATGGCTCGTTTTCAACATAAATCATTTCTACATTTTAACATCTTAGTTTTTCCAAGTAGTTATTTATACAAATGTTAACTTCACCATGAACTGACTTTTACTTTAACTCCTTCCCATAAAAACATAAATACACTGATATTTATCAGAGTATTACAACAGGAATATTATTGTGACTGTATGTGTTTATTTCCCAATGGGACTTTTTGCAGCATCACCATGTTCATATTTCTAGTCAACATGGTCAGTGAAACGCTAATTCTACCGATAGGAATATGAAAGAAGAGTATGAAAATAAAGTTGAAATAAACTTTTGTTGTTTTTTTTTAGAAGAAATGCAACATTTTGAGGAGACAAACATTGCAAACCAATAAAATTACAAAAGCCAAAAAGCTCAAAAAGTCCCTCCCATGTGATCGCTGCCTGAGGCTACAGTTGCCCCTATTGACATTTCACATGACCTTTTGAATGGGTGTCACTGGGAGAACATTGCCTGTGGTGATTTATAGTGTTGAATTTTATGACTTTAAATGATTACCAATTCGGCTCCATCATGTAGCCCCGGCCTGTACTTGGGGAGGAAACTGACAGAACGCGCTGAAAGTGTCAACGTCAAAAGTGACAGAGCTGAAATCACGGCTCCCTCCCATCGCGCTGACACATACATTTATGTTCTACAACTCTGAAATCACATTGTCACCATGAGTTTCTGCTTTTGTGGAATTAGCCCACTTGCCATCACACTGCATTGAACTCATTGGAACCTGACAGCAGGAATACCCCACAGAGTCTCTCCAGTGGAGTGTGAACAGTTTTACATTAATGCCACTGTATTTTGACATTTCCAAAGGCATTGTGAATGGGTCCAACTGTTTCTCGAGTCCTGATATTAGCTAGAAAATAGAAATTGACATCAGGGACATGCGGAACAGCCACTTCATGCGAGCCTGCCTCTGAAGTCAAAGTGCTACTTGACACTCTTGACACTCACCCGTGTAACATGAGTCATATTAACCAAATACTTGAGTAAAACAGTTGCACTTATAGCTGCTGGACAACCCCACAGCTCTAAAATCCCTCTGTTTTTTTTTTGAAAGTATAAAAAACACCAAGTTTTCAGCTTCTGCAAAACTGGAGTCAAAGTGCCATTTGACTCCTCACTGTGGTGG